>JAXDDW010000118.1:250000-275000 GCA_034670385.1 Hoplostethus mediterraneus | reverse complement strand
TGACCAATGTGTGTGTGTGTGTGTGTGTGTGTAGCATGCCATGGACACCCTGGGCTTCACTCCAGAGGAGAAGAATGGCTGCTATAAGATCGTTGGAGCCATCATGCACTTTGGCAACATGAAGTTCAAGAAGAAACAGAGAGAGGAGCAGGCTGAGGCCGACGGCACCGAGAGTAAGAGACATGTAATCTGTTACAACACAATGTAATCTATTACAACACAATGTAATCCATTCACCACAGTGTAATCTATTCCAACTTTAAAAGTAATGTACGACGCGCCAGAGAGACTATGATGATGATCTCATCATAACTACTAACCAAGAAACAGTCAAGATGAACTTCATTGATCTTCATCATTAGAGTTAGAGCGTCTTCATGATGCTGATGAAGCGTTTCTACTGGCTGTTTAGAACGAGACACTGATACATATCTGATCATAAACAAATATATGTTTCTGGCATTGTGATTGGATGAGAGGCGTCTTGACTGCTTACAACCTTCTAAGTCCAACGTATCTCTCCGCCTTATTCACCTTTAGTTTCCTTGCTAACCGATAAACATCCTCGTCCATCCAAGCTGGTATCTGTTCAGTGTTTGAGTGTGTACCAATGTGGTAAATGTGTATAAAGTATTGGGGGGGCTGCATTGTGATATACTACTGGAGTGCTGCAGGACCTCCAGCAGGTTATTGGTTAAATCTCTACCTGCTGATGAGGTGTTCTGACATCACTGATCTCAGTATCAATAGTTAGAAATCTAACTGAATGATCTGGACTGTGTTGAGGTTTGGACAAGGCAGCCTACCTGATGGGTATCAGTTCTGCTGACCTGCTGAAGGGCCTGCTGAACCCCCGCGTCAAAGTAGGAAGCGAGTACATCATTAAAGGACAGACTGTGGAGCAGGTAATCAATCAATCAATCAATCTGTCCCTGCAGTGATCGGAACATTGAAATCAATTTATTTTTGTTGTGATTGAATCTGACTGGTGTGTGTGTGTGTGTAGGTGAACTACGCGGTGGGTGCGCTGGCCAAGGCCACCTATGACCGTATGTTTAAGTGGCTGGTGAGTCGTATCAACCAGTCCTTATATACGGCTCTGCCTCGCCAGTTCTTCATCGGAGTCCTGGACATCGCTGGCTTCGAGATCTTTGAGGTAGGAAGAGAGGGAAGGATAGATAGATAGATAGATAGATAGATAGATAGATAGATAGATAGATAGATAGATAGATAGATAGATAGATAGATAGATAGATAGATAGATAGATAGATAGATAGATAGATAGATGGATAGACGTTACTGAATACACCATCCAGTAACGTTCTCAGTAAAAGTGATCAGTGTGATCAGGTAGATTTGTCTCCAAATGTAGGTTACTGTGACTCAGTAAACTGTCTTGTCTTTAGCCCTAGTCTCTACTCCAAAACACTCTGAGTTGGAGCTGGAGAAGAGTCAGCTAGTTCACCTGAACTCACTGGTAGCTAGCTAACTAGTTACTGTTAACATGGGACTACTAGCCACTGCTAACGCTAGCTTCTACTAGATACATTAGCTAGTGTGCTAACCAGATGTGTTAGCAACAAGACTGTGATGGTTAGCTGACCAGATACTATGGTTAGCTAGCTAACAAGCTACATGATCTAAACACTAAATCAATCAGATGATCAGTGATGAAATGATCAGTTCAGTAGAAACAGACAGAAATTAACCATGAAGATTCAATTCTGTCTCTCTCGGTTTACCTTCTGTCTGTCTCTATTCATCTGTCTAATTTGTAACCTCTCTCTCTCTCTCCACCCCCCTCTCTCTCCAGTTCAATAACTTTGAGCAACTCTGTATTAACTTCACCAATGAGAAGCTGCAGCAGTTTTTCAACCACCACATGTTCATCCTGGAGCAGGAGGAGTACAAGACTGAAGGGATAGAGTGGACCTTCATAGACTTTGGTTTGGACCTACAGGCCTGCATAGACCTGATAGAGAGGGTCTGTGTGTGTGTGTTGTGTGTGTATGTGTGTGTGTTAACTTGTATTGCTATCCTTCTGACAGCTTAATTAGAGTATGGACATCTTTGCGAAGTGAGGACATTTTGACAGTCCTCACTTCTTTAAAAGGCTAGTTTAAGGTTAGGATTTGGGTTCAGGTTTAGGGGAGGTTAAGCGTTAAAGTAAAGCATGTAGTTGTTAGGGGTTAGGGGTTAGGGTTAGGGTTACAGTAGTCAACAGAAGGTCCTCACAAGTATAATAGTCAATATACACTGATCAGTCATACCATTAAAACCACCTGCCTAATATTGTGTAGCTCCCCCTCGTGCCGCTAAAACAGCTCTGACCCGTCGAGGCCTGGACTCCACCAGACCTCTGAAGGTGTCCTGTGGTCTCTGGCACCAAGACGTTAGCAGCAGATCCTTTAAGTCCTGTAAGTTGCGAGGTGGGGCCTCCATGGATCGGCCTTGTTTTTCCAGCACATCCCACAGATGCTCGATCGGATTGAGATCTGGGGAATTTGGAGGCCAAGTCAACACCTTGAACTCTTTGTCATGTTCCTCAGTGTGGCAGGACGCATTATCTTGCTGAAAGAGGCCACTGCCATCAGGGAATACTGTTGCCATGAAGGGGTGTACTTGGTCTGCAACAATGTTTAGGTAGGTGGTACGAGTGAAAGTAACATCCACATGAATGCCAGGACCCAAGGTTTCCCAGCAAAACATTGTCCAGAGCATCACACTGCCTCCGCCGGCTTGCCTTCTTCCTATAGTGCATCCTGGTGCCATCTCTTCCCCAGGTAAACGATGCACACGCACCTGGCCGTCCACATGATGTAAAAGAAAACGTGATTCCTCAGACCAGGCCACCTTCTTCCATTGCTCCATGGTCCAGTTCTGACGCTCACATGCACATTGTAGGAGCTTTCGGCGGTGGACGGGTCAGCATGGTCACTCTGACCGGTCTGCAGCTACACAGCTCCATACGCAACAAGCTGTGATGCACTGTGTGTTCTGACACCTTTCTATCATAGCAGCATTAACTTGTTCAGCAATTTGTGCTACAGTAGCTCTTGTGTGGGATCGAACCAGACGGGCCAGTCTTCGCTCCCCATGTGCATCAATGAGTCTTGGGCGCCCACGACCCTGTCGCTGGTTCACTGGTTGTCCTTTCTTGGACCGTTTTTGGTAGGTACTAACCACTGCATACCGGGAACACCCTACAAGACTTGTCGTTTTGGAGATGCTCTGACCCAGTCGTCTAGCCGTCACAATTTGGCCCTTGTCAAAGTCGCTCAGATCTTTACGCTTGCCCATTTTTCCTGCTCCCAACACATCAACTTCAAGAACTGAGTTGTTCACTTGTTTCCCAGTATATCCCACCCCTTGACAGGTGTCATTGTAACGATCTTGTTACAATGGCAGGTGAAGTGGTTTTAATGTTGTGGCTGATCGGTGTATATCCACATCCTCTTTCTTTTGATATAGCAGGATTTTAACCAATCATGATTATTATATAGTTTATTATAGTTTTACTTCATGTGTCTGTCTCATTGTAAGTGTCTGTCTGTCTCACTGTAAGTGTCTGTCTGTCTTCCTGTCTGTCTCTCTGTCTGTCTGTCTCTCTGTCAGTCCGTACTCCTGTCTTTCTCATTGTTGATGTGGATTCATCTCTCTCTCCGTCTCCAGCCCATGGGTATTCTGTCCATCATGGAGGAGGAATGCATGTTCCCCAAGGCCACGGACCACAGCTTTAAAACCAAACTCTATGACAACCATCTGGGGAAGTCGCCCAACTTCCTACGACCTCGACCCGACAAGAAACGCAAATATGAGACACACTTTGAGCTGATTCACTATGCTGGGGTGGTGGGTATCTGTTAGGGTTAGTACTACTATCAATACTACTACTACTAGTACTACTACAATTACTACTACTGCTACTACTACCAATACTACTATTACTACTACTACTACTACAATTATCACTGCTGCTACTACTACTACCAATCCTACAATTACTCCTACTCTTAGTTCTACCACTGCTCATGCTATTACGATTACTGCCACTGCTATTAGTACTACCACTAATGATACTATAGTATTAATACCACCTCTAATAATAATCACTAGTATTTGCTATGTATCATTAAATATGGTTACGTCTCCCAGGTGCCCTACAACATCGCCGGCTGGCTGGATAAGAACAGAGACCCTCTGAACGAGACGGTGGTGGTTCTGTTCCAGAAGTCCTCCAACAAACTGATGGCTGGACTGTTTGAGAATTTCATCAGCTCTGAGACAGGTAGCCCTCCCTATCAGTAATCTAGTCAGTGAATAACTAACTAACTAACTAACTAACGCTGAGCCCTAAATAAACAAGCCTAACCAAACCAAATCAGGAGAATGCTACTGTGAAGCCATCTGCTTCTAGTTGCTGCAGTGTTGTAAGATATTGTGCAATATAATTTATTGTGTGTAACATGTTGTGCTATATGTGTGTAATATGTTGAGGTATGAGTTACTACCTGTAATGTGGGTGACAGTGAAAGTTGTTGTTGTTTCAGCTGGTGATCCGAAGGCTGCAGCCAAACACAAGAGGAGGAAAGGAGCCTCCTTCCAGACGGTTTCCCAGCTACACAAGGTGAGGTTGGCTGTTGTTCACCTTACACTCAGCTGCAAACTGTTCCAGAACACAAAAGGATGCAAAAAGGATGACATAGTTCACAAACAGCAGGGATGCCACCCTAACATCAACAAACCGGATACTCTCCAGACCTCAGTGCCTTGATATCATGTCCATGAATTTCACAAGCGGGAGGGGAGAAGAGGCAACTCCTTTTCAGAGTCCAATGCCCACCTTGAACGAGGTTGACCTAATGCCACGAATGTGAACACAGGTCTCAAGTGTATAGGGACCGAATGACAGCAGGCCCCAGCAGCACCTCCCATAAGATACCTTGTAGAAGATGGTTGTAGACCTATTAGACTTTGTAGACTGTTACTCAACCAGGACAAAATCCTGAGGGTCTTAGCCCATCTCCTCAGGAGAGGTCCAGCACTGCAGGTTTAGGAGTTTCTTAAAGTTTTCCTTCTATTTTCGGGCAATTTCCATTGTTCAGGCTGCTGAGACCAGCCTGAGCAAGTCACCAGTTCCTCTAGTCACCAGTTTTCCAGAACTCTTTCAGGTCACACAGAGGTCCTTCTCCATTGCCTCTCCAAATCCTCCCATTCCCAGGCTTTTGGTTCTTCAACTACTACAGCTGCAGCCCCTCCTGGAATCACAACCTCATTTTGGTGGAGCCTCAGTGACCTTGGGACCAGTGTTGTCCTGAGCCTTGTGCTCCTGGTTAGGACAACCAAGCCAAACTGGTCTCAGGCCAGGGGCCAGATAAACAGCATATGTTGCAAGAAGATTAGAGAGACCACTTGGACCAGGGGTACTAGGACCAACTCCTGGACCAGGTGATGGGAGTGGTGTTTGCAGGTGAACACCCGATGGTTGGCTGAATCGGGCACAGCCCGAAGAAGGGCCACTGCCTTGTCGGCTCACCACCCACAAGGTGAAGGGTAGGGGTCAGGTGCAGTGATGGAGCAAGCCAAGCGGTTGTGGATCACATTGATTATTAATGTTAATGTTTCTTGCTTGTTCCTGCAGCCATTCTACCATTGCCTGTTTTTAGTTATCTCTGCCAATCAGAAGTAATGTCACACTAGCATCAAGTCTGTAGTCAGCTGTGTTAATAAGTAGGTAATAAAGCCAATTAGAAGTATTATCACAGCTGGGGTGGTTAAGACTTGTAGTGATGGTGGTCGAGGGGAGGTGGTTAAGACTTGTAGTGATGTTCAGCCAACGTGACTCCTGAACATCACACTGAGTCTGGGCTGCCTCCACTCTCTGGAGCTCCACACACACCAAGACCAGGTAACACATATTAAACCTGATAAACACAACATGCCACTAACAGCCCTTTCACACACAAATCACGGTGGGTTATTGAACAAACTAAATACTACACAGACCAAACTATTGTCCCAGGTCCTTCACCGGTCATCCACCATCCACCAAGACCCGTGTCACCATATTTATATCTGTTTACGTCACCGCCACACCAGTCCGAACAAGTAACTGGGTGTAGATAATCAATAATGTAGAGAATCTTTTACCGTCCCGTAATTTGTCACTTTATTTCTCCTTTCTGGAATAATGAACAGAAGCTCTCTGATCTCTGAATCTTTCCAATTCAACTGTCTTGCATAGGATCTTAACCAATGAGGTTACTGTCCATTGCGTAACCTGAATCATGAAAAATGCCTCATCTATAAACCATAAATGTATAGGAAAAACTAAATACTATATAGATCGTCTCCAACTACTGTGTGTGTGTGTGTGTGTGTGTGTGTGTGTGCGCATACAGGAGAATCTAAGCAAGCTGATGGCTAACCTCCGCAGTACTCAGCCTCATTTTGTCCGCTGCATCATCCCCAACGAGACCAAGAATCCAGGTGACATTAAGAAGCACCATAAACATCAACATGTATCATTGTGGAGTATTAACTACTAACTAGTAGTTGTTATTATTATCATCAGTATTAACTATTAACTAGTAGTTATTATTAATATCAGTATTAACTAGTAGTTATTATTATCAGTATTAACTATGAACTAGTAGTTATTATCAGTATTAACTATTAGCTAGTAGTTATTATTAGTATTGACTACTAACTAGTAGTTATTATTATTATTATCAGTATTAACTAGTAGTTATTATTATTTGTATTAACTATTAACTAGTAGTATTACTATTTTCAGTATTAACTAGTAGTTATTATATCAGTATTAACTATTAGCTAGTAGTTATTATTATTAGTATTGACTACTAACTAGTAGTTATTATTAACTATTAACTAGTAGTTATCATTATCATCAATATTAACTATTAACTAGTAGTTATTATTATTATTATCAGTATTAACTAGTAGTTATTGTTATTATCAGTATTAACTATTAACTAGTTATTATTATCATCAGTATTAACTAGTAGTTATTATCATTATCAGTATTAACTATTAACTAGTAGTTATTGTTATCATCAGTATTAACTAGTAGTTATTATTATCAGTATTAACTATTAACTAGTAGTTATTACTATATCAGTATTAACTAGTAGTTATTATTATTATTATCAGTATTAACTGTTAACTATTAGTTGTTATTATCAGTATTAAGTATTAACTAGTAGTTATTACTATTATCAGTATTAACTAGTAGTTATTGTTATTATCAGTATTAACTATTAACTAGTAGTTATTATTATTATCAATATTAACTAGTAGTTATTATTATCAATATTAACTCGCATTTCAACCAAAACTTGTGATTTCCATGATGTTAGCTATTAGCTGAAACTTTAAACATCAATGCAGATTGCAAATTGAAGTCATGTGACTGTCAAAATGTTCTGGAAGCTCTTGTTGATGATGCGTGGGGTTTCCCGTGGGTTTTCCAGGAGTGATGGATCCCTTCCTGGTTCTCCACCAGCTGAGGTGTAACGGGGTGCTGGAGGGAATTAGGATCTGTAGGAAGGGCTTTCCCAACCGCATCCTGTACGCCGAGTTCAAACAGCGGTGAGTCGTGATCCGCCGCCCAGAGACAGAACTGGTATTTGGCTGTTAGGACTCAATCTGAATTTCTACCCTCCATGTTTCCCAGCTACCGGATTTTGAACCCGTCAGCCATCCCAGAGGGCTCGTTTCTCGACAGCAGGAAGGCTGTGGAGAAACTGCTGGGCTCTCTGGACATCGACCACACCCAGTACAAGTTTGGACACAACAAGGTAGAATATCAATACTACTACTACTACTACTACTAGTAGTACTAGATTAATTGGTACAAGCAAACTGTACGGCTTCCATTCTGAAATATGGTAGAATGAGGTGATATTTATTATTTTATTATTATTATGATGATGATGATGATTATTATTATTATTATGATCACCCCCCCAGGTGTTCTTTAAGGCCGGTCTGCTGGGTCAGCTGGAGGACATGCGGGACAGCCGTCTGTCCCAGATCCTGACCATCGTCCAGGCCATCTGCCGAGGGAAGCTGATGAGGATGGAGCGACAGAGGATGGCACTGGAGAGGTTAACTAAATACTATAAACAATAACTACTTCAATACTATGAAGGGTCTGAAGTAGTTAATATTATTACTTATTGTAACAGTTGAATTATTCCCATTAGGGGAAGTGAAGGTGATCGTTCAAGCTCATATACTGTAAACTAAGACTACTATACTGTAGACTGTGCTATAAACTACTGTAGAGTGTACTATAAACTACTATAGAGTGTACTATAAACTACCAGAGACTGTAGTATAAACTACTGTAGAGTGTACTATAAACTACTATAGCGTGTACTATAAACTACTGTAGAGTGTACTATAAACTACTATAGAGTGTACTATAAACTACTGTAGTGTACTATAAACTACTGTAGACTGTACTATAAACTACTATAGAGTGTACTATAAACTACCAGAGACTGTAGTATAAACTACTGTAGAGTGTACTATAAACTACTGTAGTGTACTATAAACAACTTAGAGTGTACTATAAACTACTATAGAGTGTACTATAAACTACTGTAGAGTGTACTATAGCCTGTAGTTTCTGTCTAGACATGATCTTGAGACCTGTTCGTCCTCATCAGTCTGGTCTGATTCATCCTCGGTTGGTGGTGAACTTCCAGAACCTCCATCCGTCCTCGACGTTCGTACTTCCCCATTAGATTTGAACATCAAACGCATCACGAAGAACACAAGAGCCCCAATAAATGTCTCCCCCCTGGTGTGACTGTAAACATGCCCTTCCTGTGTGTCACAGTTAAACTCTTCCCCCATAGGGACGCTGTGATGGTGATCCAGTTCAACCTCAGGGCGTTCTTCTCAGTGCGAACTTGGCCATGGATGATGCTGTTTTATAAGCTCCGCCCCCTGCTCAGGAGTGCCCAGGTGGAGAAGGAGCTGGCGAATTTAAAGGAAGAATTCAACAAATTAAAAGAGGCATTCGACAGGTCAGTCTGTGTTTAATCTGGTGAGACACCGTCAGCCAGATGCAGTGGTGAGTCTGCTACCAGATAACCAACCATCATTTGGAGTCCCACTCTATTCTATTTCTAGCTGTCTGGTAAAATACTTCAAGGAGCTGGTAAATTATGGGACCCTGCCTCGGATTCGCTGTAGATGTTGAGATTGTTGTTTGTTCTGCAGGTCGGAGGTGAAGCGTCGCGAGGCGGAGGAGCGGCAGGTGGTTTTGGTTCAGGAGAAAAACGACCTGGCTCTGCAGCTCCAGGCTGTAAGTCAAACTGGAACCAGGCACCATTACACTCATCCTGGCTCGTGCTGCGTTCAGGTCCTACAGGGAAGACAGATAGATACGAGGTTCCTGCCGTCACCCCAGCTTTCAGGTCGTAAACTTGGAAACTCGCATTTGGTGATTGACTTCCTGAATTCTGAACGTCTCCAACAAGGCAACAGCTGTAGTCAAGTGTTGACATTCATTTCAAATGAAATGAGCAAAATGGATGATTTTTCATTAGTCATTTTGTGATCACAACTCTTGAAATGCCGTGGCAGGACAGTTAGTTTTCTTGTGAAACAGCTGAAAAGGAGCAGCCAGTCACAGAAAACGTACATCAAGGTGTTTGGGGTTCAAATGAGTTTGCATATGAACTTTCAAGTTGTTGCTTTTAAGCATTAAGTCATTTGTATGATTCCTCCCGTGTGACATGAATGCAGCATTGGAAAAAAATGGAAAAAGTCTCATTAAATGTCTTTGATCATGCATGAACATAAATAGAGGAACATTCCTATAATATGGGACCTTCAATGTTCCTGCTGACTATAAGGACTGTGTTTCAGAAATAGATTAGACTATCAGACTTTACCTGTAAAGCGTGTTTGATAGTACTTTGTAGGAATGTGTTTTTTATGACACTGGAATAAAATCAATCAACCAACCAGTATAGCTTTGATCAACTGAGGCTCTCTGTAACCAAACCAAACTCTCCCTGGATATTTGGGATTAGGATTTTCTGGATATGAGGAGCTTCATTCCAAACTGACTCACTGGCCTGAAAGTAATTTTACACTATCACTGTTCTAGAAGTCATCTTAAGACCTGTTCTTTAGTCTTGTTCTTCAAGAAAAGGATCTTCTCTAGTTCTGGAACAATGTCTGATTCATTTCTCCTAGAGATGTTTTGTGTTTTTGACATAGATTCCTCATACTTGTCTATTTCGGTGTCTACATCAGGAGCAGGACAACCTCACCGATGCGGAGGACCGCTGCAACCAGCTAATTAAAGCCAAAATCTCCCTGGAGTCGAAGCTGAAGGAGATGCAGGAGAGACTGGAGGACGAGGAGGAGATGAGCGCCACGCTGACCTCCAAGAAACGGCAGCTGGAGGACGAGGCGACGTCGCTGAAGGCTGACGTGGACGACCTGGAGATCACCCTGGCCAAGGTGGAGAAGGAGAGGCACGGAGTGGAGAACAAGGTCTGTTACTCTATTGATAACTACTGTACATAACCTCAACTCACACTAGAGTTACCCTGGCTAATGTGGTGTTAGAGACGTGGTCGGTTACCTAGGACCACAAAAAATACCGATCCTGATCTACCAACCAGTGGATGGAAACGTCGACACCCAGCAGGAGACTTTCACCTTTGACCTGATTCATGTGGATTTTGAGGAGAAGAACAGAGGAGACTATTGAACTGGATCTCTAATACTCAGAATTGTGGGTATTTAGCAGCCAAAGGAAGCAGGTCGTCACTTCTCACCCTGAGACTGAAGACTTAACAGGCAGAGAGAGAAAATAAGAAAGAGAATAAGAGAGTTTCATTTGAGATTTACTCTCTTTCAAACATCAGAGCATAAAAACTGGACTGGATCCCCAGACCAAGAGGAGTCCTGCCAAACTCACATTGACAAAACCTCATTTGCTGGTCTCAGGTCAGCTACAGTGGGAGATCACAGTCTGTGTCTGTTGCAGTGAGGGCATGTCAGACGACGGTTCAAACTGGAAAATTGCAAATGACTTGATTTGCCTCCTCTTCATCAATCAGACTGAACTGGAAAGATGCACCTGTTATGTTTTTGTGCACGATAGTAATTAGTGTACGTCTTAGTGAATATGGCCCTTAGTTGACTGAACACTATCTATAGTATTACCTTATCTAGCCTCATGAAGAGTAAGACCAGGGTAAGACCAGGACCTCAGTGTCATCGACCTCAAGACCTCGACTGTTCTGATGCTTCTCTCTCCATGTAAAGAACCTGTGGAGGAGATGGAGGGTTAATAGAGTCACTTGCCTCATTAACCAGAGAAAAGTATGAACTGTACTAAATAACAGACTGCTGGACTGAATTGTGTTCTGATCATCGGCTGCATTTTATGAGTCTATTGCTTCTCCGATAACAAGCTTCTTGTTCTTCTCCCAGGTGAAGAACCTGTCCCAGGAGATGTGTGTGCTGGATGAATCCATCGCCTCTCTGACCAGAGAGAAAGCCGCCCTGCAGGAGGCTCATCAGCAGGTCCTGCATGACCTTCAGGCCCAGGAGGACAAGGTCAACATGCTGGCTAAGGCTAAAGCTAGGCTGGAGCAGCAAGTAGACAACGTAAGAATGTTACAATTCAACTAACTTGTGTCACAGTTACAGTCTCAAGGGGCTTCACGTTAAAAAACAATACATGAAAATGTGTTTTCCCCTGCAGGTGGAAGGGTCCCTGGAGCAGGAGAAAAAGGTGCGTCTGGAGCTGGAGCGAACCAAACGCAAGCTGGAGGGGGATCTGAAGTTGTCCATGGAGTCAGCGAGGGACCTGGAGAACGAGAAGCAACAGCTGGAGGACAAACTGAAGAAGTAGGAAAAAGCCTGGAACCAGAGCCGGTTTACCACTGAGGCTTAACACAAGGCTGTCAAAAGAGTCCTAGCAAATATTTATACCATCAATCTCTGACATCTGTTTTCTTTGGCCCTCTCCCACTCCCTGTTTGTTGTCTATCTATCTATCTATCTATCTATCTATCTATCTATCTATCTATCTATCTATCTATCTATCTATCTATCTATCTATCTAAGGAAAGACTTTGAGCTGGGTCAGGTCCACTCTAAGGTGGAGGATGAACAGAATCTTGTGGTCCAGCTGCAGAAGAAGATCAAGGAGCTTCAGGTTGGTTCTCAAGTCTATCATAGAATAGAACAGAATAGAACTGGATAGAACCAGTTTCCTTCCTACAACATTAAATACTACTACTACTAGTCATAAGTTGTGGTTGTTCCATCAGACCCGTATCGAGGAGCTGGAGGAGGCGCTGGATGCGGAGCGACTGTGGCGGTCTAAAGCCGAGCGCCAGAGGAACGACGTGGCCCGAGAGCTGGAGGAGCTGGGGGAGAAACTGGAGGAGGCGGGAGGAGCGTCTGCTGCTCAGATAGCCCTCAACAGGTACCCAGGGGGTTTCTAGGGTTTACTCAAACAGTCTTTTTGTTATGAAGTGGATACCGAGTTCAACTGAATCCAACTCTGACTGTAACCTCAAACAGGAAGCGGGAGGCAGACTTCCTGAAAATGCGGCGGGAGCTGGAGGAGGCGGGGCTTCACCACGAGGCGACCGCCGCCACGCTAAGGAAGAAGCACTCTGACAGCATGGCGGAGCTGGGCGAGCAGATCGACGCTCTGCAGAGAGCCAAGCAGAAACTGGAGAAGGAGAAGGCGGAGTTCAGGATGGAGGCTGATGACCTGACGTCTAACCTGGAGCAGCTGTCCAGGACCAAGGTGGGTTGACCTGACGAGAGTGAGTCAGGGTTAGAGTTCACCTTGGAGGGAAAAACAGCTCCTGGTGATGTTGGTCGTGTTCCTGGTCCATCTGGTCATCTGGATTGTTCTTCCTCCAATCGTAGACGACGTGGCGTCACTTGAGATATTTCCAGTTTGATTACAGAAAATGTTTCATTGATCTAAAACATCAACGGTCAAAGGTCAGACTGATGTTCAACAATCATACAGGGAGAAATCCATCAGGAATGGCGTGTTATTGATCTGATCAGGTGTATTGATCTGTGGTGTGTGTGCAGAGCGGCGTGGAGAGGATGTGTCGGGTGTACGAGGACCAGCTGAACGAGAGCAGGAGCAGAGCTGAGGAGCTGCAGAGGCAACTGGTGGAGGCCTCCGCCCAGAAGGCACGAGCTCTCACTGAGACTGGTAGGACACACACACACACACACACACACAGAATAAATGATTAAAGACAACTGTGTTGTATGTGGTAGTATTATTTATACTCTTCTTCTTTCTGTCAGCTGAGTACAGCCGTCGGTTGGAGGAGCGGGATGCTCTGATTGGTCAGTTCCAGCGCTCTAAGGCGGGACTTTGCCACAACGCTGAAGATCTGAAGAGGCAGCTGGAGGAGGACAGCAAGGTGAGCCCTGAAAGGTGTTCTGTATATGAACTCCATCCTCAACGCTCCTCCTCCTCCTGCGCTTCATCTCCTCCTAGCACTTCTCTCTTACAAGACTCATTGCAAGAACAATTTTTCCTCATATTCAGTCTTTAAACATTATTTTTCTTAAAACAAGTGAAAAAATAATTTAGGATTTCACTTGTTTCCACTGCAGTTTTCCTCATTTCGAGTGTCTTGAAACGAGGCATAATAATGCTGATCACTGATTCAAGAAAGTCCTTGAAACAAATTGATCACATTGGAAACAGTTGAATCATCCCACCCCATCAGCAGATCGGATTTCACTTATTTTGAGAGAAATATTTTGAGATCAAATGACTTATTAAGATCTGTGGTGACAGGAATGTTATCAGGGTGCTGCCTGTTAGTAGGTTATGATGCTGCTGTACTCAGTAGGACAGCATCAGCAGCATGGAAACTGTAATTCTGTGTGTGTGTGTGTGTGTGTGTGTGTGTGTGTGTGTAAGGTGACAATTGGGGAAAGGACGGCATCTAGTGTCCAGAATGATAATTGTAATAATTCCTAAGTGAAACAGAAATAGGCGTCCTCAGTTTGTGGGTTGATTTACCTGGACCTCACTATGTAGCAAGTACAAGAATGTGTGTGTGTGTGTGTAGGCGCGGGTGGCCCTGGCCCATGCGGTGCAGGCGTCGCGTCTGGAGTGCAGCCTGCTGAGGGAACAGTTTGAGGGGGAGCAGGAGGCCAAGGCGGAGCTGCAGAGGGCGCTGTCCAATGCCAACAGCCAGGTGGCGCAGTGGAGGGCCAAGTACGAGACCGATGCCGTGCAGAGGATCGAGGAGCTGGAGGAAGCAAAGTAAGATCACTGTGGATTTTACAGCAGTATGAACCCGATCCCCTTCATGAAGCAAGGCCAGTTGCCCGTCGCTCATTCCTGGTTGATGTTGTTGTTTCTAGGAAGAAGTTGATCGTGAGGCTGCAGACGGTGGAGGAGGCTGTGGAGGCGTCTCAAGCCAAATGTTCCTCCCTGGAGAAAACCAAACAGCGGCTGCAGACGGAGATTGAAGATTTGATGGTTGAACTGGAGCGAGCCAACACTGCCGCTCTGGCTCTGGACAAGAAGCAACGCAACTTTGACAAGGTCAGACAACAAGCCAAGTCCTAACCAGGGTGGGAAACACCAACCCAGCCAGATGTAGGCCGTTTCTGGCTGTGGCTAGAAAGTTAGTGTACTTAACGAACATCTGGTTCTCTTCTCAAAGTCTATCTGGCTGGTAAAATAGTGAAAGCTGCTTTTTACGGCTGTAAAAAGCAGCTTTCACTATAAATGGATCTTGGAACAACTCAGTTACTACGTCTGTTTCAAATCACATCCTGGGTGTTCAGGTGGTTCAGCAGGTGGCTTGTAGTCAGTGTTGACATCTCCTGTTTCTCTTCATCTTTGCTATCCAGTAGAAAAGCATCAAACGTGCTGATTAACATGATGAAGAGTTTTGTGTCTTTGGTGCAGTTGCTGAGTGAATGGAGGCAGAAGTTCGAGGACAGCCAGTCGGAGCTGGAAGCGTCCCAGAGAGAGTCTCGGAGTCTGAGCACTGAGTTGTTCAAACTGAAGAACTGCTATGAAGAAGCTCTGGACCACCTGGAGACGGTGAAACGAGAAAACAAGAACCTGCAAGGTCTCACTTCCTCCTCCTATACTGACTACCTAGCTAACAGATGAGGATGAGGAGCCTGACAGTCATATTAACTGAATGACTGTCGTCTCAATAACTGACTGTTTGATTGATTGGTTGATTGATGTCTCTGTGTTTTATTCCAGAGGAGATAATGGACCTTACAGAGCAGATTAGTCAGGGAGGGAAGACCATCTATGACCTGGAGAGGATGAAGACGATCCTAGACGTAGAGAAGAGTGACATCAGAGCTGCTCTGGAGGAAGCAGAGGTAACTACCTAGCTAGCTACTCTAGCTCGCTACCTAGCTGTCTTCTTACCTACCTACCTAGCTACCTACCCTGTCATGTTAAGGTTCAGTCAGAACGGGATGGTATGGAGGAAACGCCTGGAGAACTCTGTGTGTAATTATTACTATGAATCTGTTTCAGGGTACTCTGGAGCATGAGGAGAGTAAGACTGTGAGAGCTCAGCTGGAGCTGCAGCAGATGAGGACGGAGATTGACAGGAAAATCTCAGAGAAAGACGAAGAGATTGACAACCTCAGGTAGAAAACAACACTAACCAAACCTCAAAACCGACCTAGCTGACTAACTAATGATAAAACTGACAACTGACGAGGTAGAAAAAGCTTATGTGCAATCTAGTTGTAATACCAGTGCTGCCCACCAGGCGGAGCCACCAGCGCTCTCTGGAGGCCATGCAGACCAGTTTGGAGGCGGAGGTCCGTTGCCGTAGCGAGGCGGTTCGTCTGAGGAAGAAGATGGAATCTGATCTGAACGAGATGGAGGTTCAGCTGGGATACGCCAACAGACAGGCTGCCGAGAGCCAGAGACTCATCAGACACCTACAGACACAGGTACAGTATATACTAGACTAGACTAGTCTAATCTAGTCTAGTCTCATAAAACACCTACAGACACAGGTACAGTATATACTAGACTAGACTAGACTAGTCTAATCTAATCTAGTCTAGTCTAATCTAATCTAGACTCATAAAACACCTACAGACACAGGTACAGTATATTCTAGACTAGACTAGTCTAATCTAATCTAGTCTAGTCTAATCTAATCTAGACTCATAAAACACCTACAGACACAGGTACAGTATATTCTAGACTAGACTAGTCTAATCTAATCTAGTCTAGTCTAATCTAATCTAGACTCATAAAACATCTACAGACAGGTACAGTATATTCTGGACTAGACTAGTCTAATCTAATCTAATCTAGACTCATAAAACACCTACAGACACAGGTACAGTATATTCTAGACTAGTCTAATCTAGTCTAGTCTAATCTAATCTAGACTCATAAAACACCTACAGACACAGGTACAGTATATTCTAGACTAGACTAGTCTAATCTAGTCTAGTCTCATAAAACACCTACAGACACAGGTACAGTATATTCTAGACTAGTCTAATCTAATCTAGTCTAATCTAATCTAGACTCATAAAACACCTACAGACACAGGTTCAGTATATACTAGACTAGACTAGTCTAGTCTAATCTAATCTAGTCTAATCTAGACTCATAAAACACCTACAGACACAGGTTCAGTATATTCTAGACTAGACTAGTCTAGTCTGATCTAGTCTAGTCTAATCTAGACTCATAAAACACCTACAGACACCAGTACAGAATATATTCTAGTCAAGACTAGTCTATTCTAGTCTAATATAGTCTAGTCTACTCTAATGTAGACTAGATCAATGTCGTCTCGTCTAATCTAGTCTAGTCTAATCTAGTCTAGTCTGATCTAGTCCAGTGTAGTAGTGAGCCTTTCTTTTCACTTTGATAGATTAGATCCAGTTTGAACCAAATCCCAAATAATTGTGTCTCTAAACGTTGAAACTCTGCCAGAGGAAATATCAGCAGTATTATTATTGGTATAGTAGTATTATAGTATTTCATTACAGTATATGATTACACATTTCCTATCCCAGGTTAAAGAGCAACATGTGGAGCTTGATGACAAAATCCAGCTGACCAATCAGCTGAAAGAACAGATCGTTCTGCTGGAGCGACGCTGTTCGCTGCTGGTGGCCGAGGAGGAGGAGCTACGCTGCGTCCTGGACCAGACCGACCACGCCCGCAAGATGGCCGAACATGAATTAGTGGAGGCTGCAGAGAGAGTTAACCTGCTGAATACACAGGTATAACACACACACACACACACACACACACACACACACACACACACACACACACTTCCATTGAAGCAACAACTGCCCTAAAGCGCCCCAAATTATTCCTTGATGTCTGGACTGTCAGGAGATCAGTTTCAGATTGGAGTTTCCCTTTACTACTACATATGGGTACAGTTGAACATTATTTGACCTGATATCTGAAGTGATAGGCTGCTTCTTATTGATCGACAGACTGACTGATTGATTTACCAAATGCTTGCTGTGCTGCAGAACTACGGGCTGGTGAAACAGAAGAGGAAGCTGGAGGCTGATCTGTCTCTGCTGGCAGGCGAGGTGGACGAAGCCACGCAGGAGAGCCACAGCGCTGAGGAGAAAACCAAGAAGGCCATCACTGATGTCAGTACCTGACCTTTGACCCCTGACCCTAGCCTCAACCCAAACCAATCAGGAACCCAATATTATTACTGGAGGAGGAGTTTGGTGGAGCAGTGGATCTGCTTCACCTCAACATAAAACCTGAATGTTACTTTGAGTCACAGTAGCTCCGTTTGCCCAGTCTCAAATGAATCCAGTCAATAGAGCTGATATGTTAACTGTGTGTGTGTGTGTGTGTGTGTGTGTGTGTGTGTGTGTGCCGCCAGGCGGCTCTGATGGCGGAGGAGTTGAAGAAGGAGCAGGACAGCAGTTGTATACTGGAGAGAGTCAAGAAAAACATGGAGGCTACAGTGAAAGGTACTAACTAAAAAACTGGTTTTAACACTGATACAGTCTGGACAGTTGATCCAGGTCGTCTTCACGGTGTCGTGTGTCGTTAAAGACCTGCAGGTCAAACTGGATGAAGCTGAACAGATGGCACTGAAGGGAGGGAAGAAGCAGCTTCATAAACTGGAGATCAGAGTGAGTAAAATCCTGAAGAATCTAGAAACTATCTACAGCTAACCTGGAGTCCCCGTAAACCACCGTCACCTAAATGCTAATGCTATGCTAGCCCTGATATGCCACATCAAACATGTATCCCTGGAGGAACTTCACTGACTCATCAGAGTCCACTGGCACACATCCAATCTGATCTTGTTTCAATTAATCAGTTATTCTTTGGTCTTCTTCCACCAGGATGTCGTGAGTAGAGCAAATCTAAAAGTGAAATACATGCTGCTTGGTAAATCAAATGTGTGCCAAAACAAAGAGTAGACCCTCATGATTTAGAAAAGGTCTGAAGTCACAGAGTCAAATCCCTGACCCTGATCCACCTTCAATCTTTTAATAGCCCATTTTAAAGTTTGTGTTTTTTATTAGATTTTAGGCTGGAGGGAACCTCAGGATGACGCCTGGTTATTTGACTGGTGTTCTCTACTGTCTCCAGGTGAGGGAGCTGCAGACGGAGCTCCTGGTGGAGCAGAAGAAGAGTGAGGAGCTCCAGAAAGGATTCCGCCGTTACGAGAAGAGAGTCAAAGAGCTGACTTACCAGGTCGTATCATCTAGGTTCTATTGGTTCTATCGGCTGTGATCTATTGGTTCTGTGTTCTATTGGTTCTGTGATCTATCGGTTCTGTGTTCTATTGGTTCTGTGTTCTGTGTGTTGTAGACAGAGGAAGACAAGAAGACTCTACTGAGGATGCAGGAGTTGATTGACAAGCTGCAGGCCAAAGTCAAATGCTACAAGAGACAAGCTGAGAATTCTGTGAGTTCATATCACTATTATTTTTATTATTATCACTGTATTATTATTATTATTACTACTATTATTATTATTATTATTACTACTACTATTATTATTATTATTACTATATTATTATTATTATTACTAATATTATTATTACTATATTATTATTATTATTACTAATATTATTATTATTATTATTATTACTACTACTATTATTATGATTACTACTATTATTATTACTATATTATTATTATTAGTAGTATTACTTTATTATTATTATTACTACTATTATTATTACTATATTATTATTATTATTATTACTATATTATTATTACTATATTATTATTATTATTACTACTATTATTATTATTATTATTACTACTACTATTATTATGATTACTACTATTATTATTACTATATTATTAATATTATTATTATTATTATTATTACTTTATTATTATTATTACTACTATTATTATTACTATATTATTATTATTATTATTACTATATTATTATTACTATATTATTATTATTATTACTACTATTATTATTATTATTATTACTACTACTATTATTATGATTACTACTATTATTATTACTATATTATTATTATTATTACTATTATTATTACTTTATTATTATTATTACTACTATTATTATTACTATATTGTTATTATTATTATTTTTATTACTATATTATTATTACTACTATTATTATTATTATTACTATTATTATTATTATTACTACTATATTATTATAGTATGCAAAATGCAAAAAAAAGTATGCAGGAAACAATAAAACCTGGTTCCTTTCAACTAGAATGACTAAGCCCTTTTAGCTGCAGGACAATAAGGTTTTGTTTTACTGAGAGGACGTTTGTCCGCTGCGTCCACCAGGAGGAGCAGGTCAACTGCAACGTGACACGCTACAGGAAAATTCAACATGAGCTGGACGATGCTGAGGAGAGAGCTGACGTTGCCGAGACAACCGTCAACAAGCTGCGTATTCGAACCCGTGAACAGACCACCAAGGTTGCCATGGTGAGTCAGCAGTTCATACAACAGGTGATGGTCTGTTTCTGACAGCAGAACTGGTCCAAAGGCCAAACTAAGTTTCTTCTGATAAGCTGTAAAAGGAACACCAGTCTGTTAGTCTGTCTGCCTGTCTGTCTGCCTGTCTGTCTGCCTGCTTACCTGATGTTTCTGCATCCTGCTGATCTCCATCTCTTTCTGTTTCTCCAGATCACTGAATGAAGCTCTACTGCACGAGTCTTATGAAGGCTAGCCGACTGTCTTCAAAGACTGTGTGTGTGTGTGTGGTGTGTGTGTTTCTGAAGTCTGTGTGTGTGTGTGCGTGTGTGTGTGTGTGCTGTCCAGGATCATTGAACAGCATCTCCACCACTGTAATCTGTAATGTCATAGCAACCATGTCAATATTTTCCAACATCTCTCCACTGTAAATCTAAATGATGTGGTTTGATCATCCTGTGTGTGACTGGACAGCGAGGCTGAGGGTTTAGTATGTTGATAGGAATATGTGACCTCTATCGACCTCTACTGGTGACCAGTGGGAATTGCAACAACACTGATCGAACTGATCTCCTAAACTGGCACAGCGTCTTGAAGCTGAGTTTTGAAATCCAGACATCTCAGCAGCTGATCACGTAACGGTGGAGTCACTGATCCACAACTATCAACCCTCAGATTTATTATGGTCGTTTGCCCCTTTAAAAATATCAAAACTTTTAGTACTTCAAACTGGGTTTCAGCAGATCCCAACACTTCCTACCAACATCTGGTTAGCGCTGCTAGCTAAACAAGAAGACCCTGGTGGACACAGGAGAGACCTCTGGTCTTGTGACTGAGGTGAAAATACACCGGCTGCTTTAATCTGGATCAAGACTGATGACTGATGTGATTCTCACATTTCAGCAGATAGATTTAAATCTGTAGATGGATCTCCGGAGCCTGGTGATGTTTATGGATTTGTGATTTCTTTATGGCTTGTAATTGTAGCACCCTGAAGTGAGATGACTATACACATACATTGGCTGTAATTCTTTAACTATTAATACAGTATGGCTGGAAATCCCTTCAAATTAAAGGTCTCTATTTGAACCTCACAGTCACTGCAGAAGAAAGTAATCTAAAGTAATCAGATTACAACGGCTGTACTGTCTGTTTGACAAGAGTATCAATGTGTGGCGACTGAAAACTGAATAAACACTAGCAGGTGTTTTACTTACAGAACGCCTCCTGTCTTTACCTTCCTACACCACCAGACTAACTTCGGCCTGGGAGGGGGTAGGACACACACACACACACACACACACACACACACACACACACACACAAAGAACAGAGCAGGTACATCTTGGCATTCAACACTTTATTCACAGACTAAAACCAATCAATCTATCCACGGGTCACTGGTTACTGTACAGGACTAGTTAGGACTAGTTGGATCAGTATTACTGTACAGGACTAGTTGGATCAGTACTACTGTACAGGACTAGTTAGGACTAGTAGGATCAGTACTGCTGACTGTACAGGGCAGGTTAAAGTTATTCTGCTGATAGAACATTTCTTCTTCTAACCTTCTACCCTCCATTAGTCCGTTCCTCCCTCCATCCATCCCTCCTTCAAAGTGCTCAGCAGTTTGTCCTTCAGAGAGGGTGTGTGTGACGGAGGGGGGGTAGGAGTGCTAGGTGGGTTCCTCCCATTCAGAACCACAAATCTCATCTGGTCCGGTCCGGTAGGGAACGGTTCGGTTCTAGTGCTTTCCTTAGGAAACACACCTAAACATTTACACATACATTCAATACACAGCCAGGAGTTTTCCTAGGTAGTTGTTAGACAGCAAATAGCACCGCAGAGCAAATACATCAGGGTTAAAAACTATCAGCAGCTGACTGGCTGCATCCGCACAGGAAGGGAAGAGATCAAGTAAAGGAAAAATCCCCTACAACACTTTAACTGTTAACTCCGACTGGTGACCTGCTCCATCTAGTTGTTAACTGGTTAACAACGTAGACCAGGTGCCGTCACGTTGAGATGTTTCCAGTCTGACATCAGAAAATGTTTCCTGATCTAAACCACCAACGGGAACCGTCAGGTTTTGGTGTCAGCCAATCAGAATCAAAGAGCAAGGGCTTCTTTCTAGACCGACGACCAACAATCATAGGAAACAACGTCAGTAGAAGTAGACGAGCAGGCTGAGGGACAGCGGGTTCAATACAAAGTCAATTCCTTCATGGCTGAATAACTCCTGAAGGTGTTGAACATCAGACTGATGGGATCTGACAGCAAGAGATCTGAGGGGATTTTTCCTTTAACACTTTAAGACACAGGTCTGATTTTGTCATTGTATTCCATGTTGTTTCCCCGTCTAGACAGCTAGAAGATCCTGTCTGGGCAACACAGAAATACAAATCGTGTAAATTCAGCCGTGAGTCTGAACCTGCACACCTTAAAGTCTAGAGCCTAAACATCTGGAGCTCGGTCGGTCTTCAGTGCTGTGGACTCATCCTTCATCCTCAGTGTCTTGTGGCCTTCATATTAAAAGATGAACATGAGAACAAACTGTCAGCTTCTGATGATCTCGGTTACAGTCCACGACAGTCTTTATACTATTCTACTGAATGTATTCTATAATATCAAGTCATATTTAATTATTGAGCTTTATGGAATATTCCCACAGAAGCCAAAGATCTGATGCTGAACAGGTTTCATCCTCTCATCGCCGTCTAAGCAGGAACTACACGGAATAAAATGCATTCCAGCTGGATCATCAGAAATCCAATCAGATGTTCACTTCCTGTGGAGGTGCGGTTGTTTTATACAGTATTTTACAGTTCAGAAGATACAAGTTCTGATGTAGAACTGACCATTTCTGACCAGTGGTTTTATTCAGCTGGAGACTTGTGCCACGTTCAGGTGATGTGGGGAAAAAGTGGAAGAACCAATTCTCATCTCGTTACTACAACTTGGAAGCGTTTCACTGGTTGAAATTGTTGGACACGCCCACATCCAAGATGGCGGTCAGCAGGTCAATGTTTGTGATGTTGCTTTTCATTGTGAGGTACATTACTATCAACCAGCATGTTTTCTAGTCCTTAAAGACCTCGGAGGTCAGAATACTTTCAAAATCTGATGAAAGATGGAAATTTATTTTATCCTTTCAAAATTTCTTGGTTTCCTCCATGATTGTTGACATTTTGTTGTTACTTCCGGAAGGTCAAGTGGGATAGAGGATAGAGGATAGAGGATAGAGGATAAATGATAGAGGATAGAGGATAGATGATAGAGGATAGATGAGAGGATAGAGGATAGATGATAGAGGATAGAGGATAGAGGATAGAGGATAGATGATAGAGGATAGAGGATAGAGGATAGAGGATAGATGATAGATGATAGAGGATAGAGGATAGATGATAGAGGATAGAGGATAGATGATAGAGGATAGATGATAGAGGATAGATGATAGATGATAGAGGATAGAGGATAAATGATAGAGGATAGAGGATAGATGATAGAGGATAGATGATAGAGGATAGAGGATAGATGATAGAGGATAGATGATAGATGATAGAGGATAGAGGATAGAGGATAGATGATAGAGGATAGAGGATAGAGGATAGAGGATAGATGATAGAGGATAGATGATAGAGGATAGAGGATAAATGATAGATGATAGAGGATAGAGGATAGATGATAGAGGATAGATGATAGAGGATAGATGATAGAGGATAGATGATAGAGGATAGAGGATAGAGGATAGAGGATAGAGGATAGAGGATAGAGGATAGATGATAGAGGATAGAGGATAGATGATAGAGGATAGAGGATAGATGATAGAGGATAGATGATAGAGGATAGAGGATAGATGATAGAGGATAGATGATAGAGGATAGAGGATAGATGGGTCTATAAAAAAATCCCACTTCACCTACTTGTAATTACCACTAGGGGCCTGTCGTGACCGTGGAAATAACAATAATAAGTCATTACGACATTTGACAGGAAGTAACAACAGGAGGCAGTAAGTCAGCTGACAGGAAGAAACAAGTCAGCTGACAGGAAGTAGGTGGTGCATGAGGAGGGCATGTAAGAAAACTCCCAAGTAAGCTGCTAACTGGATGGACACAAAACCAGAACTAGGACTGGTGTTACTGGGACATGCTGGACCATGAACGATGAGTTTCCTGTCATGTGACGACATCGCCGCCTGGTCCTCTTTTTATTACCGGAAACACTTATTTTTATTTTATTTTATTTTTTTCTGTTATCTTGGATATTTGGTCTTGGTTGGTCCACTGGCTGGTTCTAAGCTGCTGTATTGCATTGTGGGTATTGTAGTCACTTGGTTAGTAAAATTGCAATTCTGTGGTGAGTAAAGCTGTTGGTCGCCAGGACAACCAACACTCGAGTTAGTGAAAAAAAAAGAAAAGGAAATGACATCGCAATTACATGGGAAGTGATGTCACAGTGTTCCAATGGAAGTCTCTGCTTCTGGTTTAGTAACAATAAGAACAGGGAGAGTTATCCGTTACGAAGACTAAATATAAACCTTTAAAACAGTATGGCTGCTGGGAAGTAACCTGGACGGGCTGGATCGAGTTTAGCTCTACAAATGTTTCTGGGAGGCACAAATAATCTCATTGGTTGAGGTAAACCTCAGTGGGCGGAGCCAAAGAACCATAGTTTTTCTGGCTAAGTATCATTAGACTGAAGCCCAGAGAGAAAGACAAGAGGTCAGAGAAGAGCTAGCTAACATTGTGAAGCCTAGCGCTCTGCTATCTGCACTATGATTTTATTCTGTGATTTTATTATATTATATTTTGTTTTTTTAAAATCTCATATAAATCACTTTGAACTGCCTCCATGTATGAAATGTGCTATACAAATAAACTTGATTGATTGATTGAAATTCAGACTAGCCATACTAGCCTATAGCTATCTAGGTTAGCTAGTTAGCTAGCTTGTGAATGCCATGGGTATGAATTCATTGCCAAATTAGCTAGTTGCTGAAAAACTGTGGTTCT
>JAXDDW010000118.1:237500-242500 GCA_034670385.1 Hoplostethus mediterraneus | reverse complement strand
CACAAATGTGTCACACCATACATGCCTCCCTGCTTCTCTGTCTTTCCTTATAAGTATCTGTTATTGTCACATTGTAGTGTGTGTGTGTGTGTGTGTGTGTGTTTCTTACAGGTATTTATTACAGTCACACTCCAAGGGGCGGGCCTTCTTCAGGTGACCTCTGACCTCCCTCAAGTTCTTTATCTTCGTCTGCAGCGTCTCAATCTGATTGGACGGGAGAAACGTCAGTCAGCCTGACAGTCAGTCAGTCAGTTAGTTAGATGGTTAGTTAATTGGTTAGTTAGTTAGCTGGTTAGTTAGTTAGTTAGTTAGCTAGCTGGTTAGTTAGTTGGTTAGGGTATGGTGTGTTACCTCGTGGTCTATATGTAGCTTGTGGTCCTTCCAGGCCTGTAGAGACTGGTAAACGCCTGTGTCACACTTCACTGACTCATTGGCTAGGATGGAGCACCTACAACACACACACACACACACACACACACACACACACACACACAGACACACACACACACACACACTCAAAGTGATTTTTTTAAATTCAGTTTCTTGTTTTCTTTTTTATTCTCATGTATCTTCACCGTGATTACTGTGACTGTGGTGTGCTGACAGTGCTGCTACAGGACAGAGCGCCCTCTAGGGGATTATTGTCTTACCGAGCAAGCGTTGATAAACACACGTACACACACACACACACACACACACACACACACACACACACACACACACACACACACACACACACACACACACACACACGCGCGCGCGAACTGACCTGTGTGTGACTTTGATGGAGTTGAGCGGGGCCACGTTGCTGGGGACTCCTCCCATTCCACTGAAGTCGTCCTCAGGGTCACCCACCAGGCTACTGTTGCCAGGGTAACTGGTTACCATAGATATGGAGCGGCTGTAGCGGTTCCTGGAGTAGCTCTTTAGGGCTTTGAACTCTGACATGCACACACACACACACACACACACACACACACACACACAATGAGGGAATGAGTGGGTGGTAAAGAGCTCCGTGATGCCTCCTTTGCCACCAGTCAGTTCATGAAATGTCTACTCCTAGACGTGCCCCGGTCAACTGTAAGTGCTTTTATTGTGAAGTGGAGGCGCCTAGGAGCAACAACAGCTCAGCCACTAAGGGGTCGACCACGAATCTCACAGAGCGAGGCCAACGAGTGCTGAAGCATGTTGTGTGTAAAAATCACCAATCATCTGTTGCAGCGCCCTGACCTCAACCTCAACCCCACTGAACCTTTGGGAGGAATCCTTCCCTCCAAGTCTCTCCATCACTGACCTCACTAATGCTCTTTTGGCTGAATGGGCACAAACTCCCACAGACGCTCCAACAGCTTGAGGAAATCCTTCCAGAAGAGTGGAGGCTGTTCATATAGGTGATGGTCAGGTGTCCACTGACAGTGTAGATATCCTTCCCAGATCAGGGAGACAGTGCAGTTCTCACATCCGCCACTAGAGGTCAGTCTCACACCAACACATAGGGAGGCTGACTGACCCACCAGACATTCTAAACACCCTGTGGTCAGCTCCACCAATCAGGAGTACTAACACTAGCCTGTGGTCAGCTCCACCAATCAGGAGTACTAACACTAGCCTGTGGTCAGCTCCACCAATCAGGAGTACTAACACTAGCCTGTGGTCAGCTCCACCAATCAGGAGTACTAACACTAGCCTGTGGTCAGCTCCACCAATCAGGAGTACTAACACTAGCCTGTGGTCAGCTCCACCAATCAGGAGTACTAACACTAGCCTGTTTTACTGTCCAGACGTCCAGGTGGGATTGTCTGAACGTGGACATCCGTCGTCGGTGGCGGTGGAGACTCTCTGTAGGCACAGCACTGACCTCCTGACCTCCCGACCTCCCGACCTTCTGACCTTCTGACCAGTGACCTTTTCTGTTGAAATCCCTCAATACTCGTTTACTTCTCGTTTGTGCTGTTGTTGAACATTACCGCCACATGATGGCGCTAGATGGCTTATAGTGTTATTTATCTTTTATTTAACTTATTGAACGGCTGTGTTCACACCAGAGGTTCATCTCATGTCATTCTCAGTTGTGTGTATTTGTCAAGATGTGGAAACTGATCTTAGTCTGTCCATTTCTTATCTACATCGATCCTGGTTGTTACCATGGTTACAGCTGCTGCCGGTCAGCAGACTGTAAAATGGCGTCCAGGAAGCGCACCGCTGAGCAGGTCCTATGGGAAACGAGCGAGGTGTCCGTCCGCTGTGTCCATCACTCTGTACGGTCTACACCCCGCCTCCCTCCTGCCCCCTGGTGGACACCAACACTCACTCTTCTTGGAGAAGAAAGACTTCTTGTTGAAGGGACGCATTATGGAGGGCCGTAGGTTCAGAGGTCGGAGGTCGCAGTCGCAGGCCTCAGAGTTCCGCTGGTAGAGCTGAGACTTAATGCTGATTGGACGCTGACGGCTGACCACGCCCCTCTGTAGGTTCTTGGCTCCTCCCCCTTCATTCTTACATTTGAAGAGCCGCAGCTTCCCGGTAGCGTCCTCGACACACTGCCATTTCTGTGCGCGTGCACACACACACACACACACACACACACACACACACACACCTACTTAAAAGTGCTTTCTTACTACTTATTCTGTTCACTTCCATCCTGACTGTTCTGCTCCATTCCTCTCTATCCCATCCTTCTAGTGTAGTGTAGTGTGTTGAGTTGTGTTGTGTTGTGTTGAGTTGTGTTGAGTTGAGTAGTGTTGTGTTGAGTTGAGTTGTGTTGTGTTGAGTTGAGTTGTGTTGAGTTGAGTTGAGTTGTGTTGAGTTGTGTTGAGTTGAGTAGTGTTGAGTTGTGTTGTGTTGTGTTGAGTAGTGTTGTGTTGAGTTGTGTTGTGTTGTGTTGTGTTGAGTTGAGTTGTGTTGTGTTGTGTTGTGTTGAGTTGAGTAGTGTAGTGTAGTGTTGTGTAGTAACTAAAGACTAAGGAAGTATTCACTAAAAGGTTAAAGTGAAGACATCTTTCAGTTCATGGTGACTGGAACACACTTCGGAGAGTGCAACAGTTCAGCAATGGTTGCTGTTGTTGTTGTTGTTGTTGTTGTTGTTGTTGTTGTTGTTGTTGTTGTACCTGTCCGGTCTGCTGACATGGCGTCTGGTACTCGGCTCTCTGACAGAGGTCTTTTACTCGTTGGTGTTTGGGCAGGAAGTTCTCCTCCTGGGACACTTCCTTCCCCTCCACGCGCTGGTGCAGCAGCTTCCTGGTAACCAACCAATCACAACACAGCTTCCTGTTACTGGATCAATCAGAAGCAGCTTGGGAAGTTGGTCCTACTGTTATTGTAGGTTAGGTATTTAACTGGTTGGTTCAGGTTATAGTAAAGGTTGTCTTGTAGTACAGTAGTATGTACCGTAGTAGTAACAGCAGTAGTGATAGTAGTAGTTACGCTAGTTGTAGTAATAATAGTAATGATAGCAGTATTTCCCCCAGAATTAATAATACTAGTAGTAATAGTATTAGAAATGAGGGTTAAGGTTATGATGGTAGGTTATACTACAGCAGTACTAGTAACAGTAACAGTACTAGTAACAGTAACAGTAACAGTACTAGTAACAGTAACAGTACCAGTACTAGTAACAGTAATAGTAACAGTACTAGTAACAGTAACAGTACTAGTACTAGTAACAGCACTAGTAACAGTACCAGTACCAGTACTAGTAACAGTAACAGTAACAGTACCAGTACTAGTAACAGTAGCAGTACTAGTACCAGTCCCAGTACTCACCCTCTCTCCACCAGGAAGGAGTCTCTCCACACCTTGGCCTTCTTGTTAACTTGAAACCTGAGAGAGAAAATAACAGTTTGATTTCTGCCTCTGTTGTCTTCCTCTATCCTCCCAATATCATCCCTCCATTCTTCCTCTATCCTCCCAATATCATCCCTCCATCCTTCCTCTATCCTCCCAGTATCATCCCTCCATCCTTCCTCTATCCTCCCAATATCATCCCTCCATCCTTCCTCTATCCTCCCAATATCATCCCTCCATCCTTCCTCTATCCTCCCAATATCATCCCTCCATCCTTCCTCTATCCTCCCAATATCATCCCTCCATCCTTCCTCTATCCTCCCAATATCATCCCTCCATCCTTCCTCTATCCTCCCAATATCATCCCTCCATCCTTCCTCTATCCTCCCAATATCATCCCTCCATTCTTCCTCTATCCTCCCAATATCATCCCTCCATCCTTCCTCTATCCTCCCAATATCATCCCTCCATCCTTCCTCTATCCTCCCAATATCATCCCTCCATCCTTCCTCTATCCTCCCAATATCATCCCTCCATCCTTCCTCTATCCTCCCAATATCATCCCTCCATTCTTCCTCTATCCTCCCAATATCATCCCTCCATCCTTCCTCTATCCTCCCAATATCATCCCTCCATCCTTCCTCCATCCTCCCAATATCATCCCTCCATCCTTCCTCTATCCTCCCAATATCATCCCTCCATCCTTCCTCCATCCTCCCAATACCATCCCTCCATTCTTCCTCTATCCTCCCAATATCATCCCTCCATCCTTCCTCTATCCTCCCAATATCATCCCTCCATTCTTCCTCTATCCTCCCAATATCATCCCTCCATTCTTCCTCTATCCTCCCAATATCATCCCTCCATCATCCCTCCATCCTTCCTCTATCCTCCCAATATCATCCCTCCATTCTTCCTCTATCCTCCCAATATCATCCCTCCATCCTTCCTCTATCCTCCCAATATCATCCCTCCATCCTTCCTCCATCCTCCCAATACCATCCCTCCATTCTTCCTCTATCCTCCCAATATCATCCCTCCATTCTTCCTCTATCCTCCCAATATCATCCCTCCATCATCCCTCCATCCTTCCTCTATCCTCCCAATATCATCCCTCCATCCTTCCTCTATCCTCCCAATATCATCTCTCCATTCTTCCTCTATCCTCCCAATATCATCCCTCCTTCCTTCCTCTATCCTCCCAATATCATCCC
>JAXDDW010000118.1:220000-225000 GCA_034670385.1 Hoplostethus mediterraneus | reverse complement strand
ATACTATACTATACTCATACTATACTATACCATACTATACCATACTATACATACTATACCATACTATACCATTGTATACTATACCATACTATACTATACTATACCATACTATACTATACTATACTATACCATACTATACCATACCATACTATACTATACTATACTATACTATACCATACTATACTATACCATACTATACTATACTATACTATACCATACTATACTATACCATACTATACTATACTATACCATACTATACTATACTATACCATACTATACTATACTATACCATACTATACTATACTATACTATACTATACCATACTATACTATACTATACTATACCATACTATACTATACTATACTATACTATACCATACTATACTATACTATACTATACTATACCATACTATACTATACTATACTATACCATACTATACTATACTATACCATACTATACTATACTATACTATACCATACTATACTATACTATACCATACTATACTATACTATACTATACTATACTATACCATACTATACTATACTATACTATACTATACCATACTATACTATACCATACTATACTATACTATACTATACTATACTATACCATACTATACTATACTATACCATACTATACTATACCATACTATACTATACTATACCATACCATACTATACTATACCATACCATACTATACCATACTATACTATACCATACCATACTATACCATACCATACCATACCATACCATACCATACCATACCATACTATACCATACTATACATACTATACCATACTATACCATTGTATACTATACCTATACTATACCATACTATACCATACTATACTAAACCATACTATACCATTCTATACCATACTATACCATACTATACCATACAATACTATACCATTCTATACTATACTATACTATACCATACTATACCATTCTATACCATACTATACCATTCTATACCATACTATACTATACTATACCATACTATACCATACTATACCTTATTATACCATACCATACTATACCATACTTTACCATACCATACTATACTATACTATACCATACTATACCATACCATACCATTCTATACTATACCATACTATACCATACTATACTATACTATACCATACCATACTATACCATACTATACTATACCATACTATACTATACCATACTATACCATACCATTCTATACCATACTATACTATACCATACTATACCATACTATACCATACCATACTATACCATACCATTCTATACCATACCATACTATACTATACCATACTATACCATACCATACTATACCATTCTATACCATACCATACTATACCATACTATACCATTCTATACAATACTATACTATACCATACTATACCATACCATTCTATACCATACCATACTATACCATACTATACTATACCATACTATACTATACCATACTATACCATACTATACCATACTATACCATTCTATACCATACCATACTATACCATACTATACCATACTATACCATTCTATACAATACTATACCATACTATACCATACCATTCTATACCATACCATACTATACCATTCTATACCATTCTATACCATACTATACCATTCAATACCATACTATAATATACTATACCTTACTATACTATACTATACCATACTATACCATACTATACCATACCATACCATTCTATACCTTACTATACCATACCATACTATACCATACTTTACCATACCATACTATACCATACTCTACTATACCATACTATACCATACTCTACTATACCATACTATACTATACCATACTATACCATACTATACTATACCATACTATACCATACTATAGCATGCTATACCAACCATACTATACTATACCATACCATACTATACCATACCATTCTATACCATACCATACTATACCATACTATAATATATTATACCATACCATACTATACTATATCATACTATACCATACCATACTATGCCATACTATACCATACAATACATACTATACCATACTATACTATACCATATTATACCATACTATACTGTACTATATCATACTATACCATACCATACTATGCCATACTATACTGTACTATATCATACTATACCATACCATACTATACTATACCATACCAAACAATAATATACCATACCGTACCGTACCACACCGTACTGTATCATACCGTACCGTACCATACCTAGCGACTTGTTATTCTGACCTGATGTAAACCTAAGGGGCTTGTACAACCTGAAGGTAAAAAGCTACTGCTCTCTCAGAGAAATGTTTGAATGCTGTTTGAGCTGTCTGCTGATTTCTCTCCATACTGCTGATTAAATGATTACATCATTAAATGATTGAATGATTAAATGATTACATCATTAAATGATGAATGAAGAATGATCACTCTACTGTAACAACTTTCAGTGGCAATTGGCCTTATTGACAGATTTCCACAACCCACACAACGCTGACTGTACTGTAGTGGTTACTCAGATCCAGAGACACACCAAAGCATCAGAAGACAGAAGACAGGACGTCCATGTGGTCTGGGACAAACTCTTCTCTTCCTCTCTCTTTTACTTCCTTATGGATGCTCTCTGTCTCTCTACCATCTCATCCTCAGTCTCTCTCTTTATCTTGCCTATTCTTTCAAATACCTTTTCTCTTTTTGCCTCCTTCTTTCTGTCTTCTTTCCTTCCTTTCTTCTGCCTGTCATCCCACCATCCTTCCCCAGTTCAGTTCCATGCAGCTCATTCATTTTATTCCAATCCAATTACTTAATTGAGTTTAAACATGTGAAATCACTCGTCTCGTCTCTCTCCTACCTCCTCCTCATGGCTGTGCTGCCTTGCTTTTAGGCTTCGTCCGGCACTGAACCGATAACTTCAGGTCCTGTTGGTGCCGGCATGGCAATAATCCCCGTGGCAACAGCACTGTCCCCTCGACAACCGCACGGTCCCCGTGGTAACACAGCTTCACAGGCGCTCTGACCCTTCTCTATTCTCCTCCCTCTGCCTCTCTCTATTCTCCTCCCTCCCTCTCTCTCTATTCTCCCTCTCTCTCTATTCTCCTCCCTCTCTCTATTCTCCCTCTCTCTCTATTCTCCCTCTCTCTCTATTCTCCTCCCTCTTTCCTTCTCTCTTTCTCTATGACTTCCTCATTGTCTTTCTGTCGTTCTCTGTTCCTCTATCGCTCTCTTGTTGTCTCTCTCCATCCTTATCTCTCTCTATTACTTTCTATCCATCCCCTCTCACTGTCACTCGCTCTATCCCTCTCTACTCTCTCTCTTTCCGTCTCCCTCGCTCTCTCCATTCCTCTCTCCTCTGCCCCTTTACCTTTTCTTTGTATCTCTCTCTTTCTCCCTCTGTACTAGTCTCTCTCTCTCTCTCCCCTATTTTATATCTCTGCTGCTCTCTCTCTCTCCACATTCACTCGCTCCCTCCTTCTTCTCTGCACTCTCTCTCTCTCTCTCTCTCTTCCTCTCTCTCTCTCAGTGCGTCTCAATTTCACCTCATTCAGTTCAGAGGGTTTTATTGTCATGCCATTTGACGTTGTTCTACATAACAATAATGGTAAAAGATTAACAACATCAAAAAGACTTATTAAGATATGGGCGTCTCTCTCTCTCTCTCTCTTTCCTTTCCTTCTTTCTCTCTCTCCCCCAGAGTTGTTTTTTTTACAATAATTCCCTCTCTTTTCCTTCCCTCCTCACCTCTCTTTTCCTTCCCTCCTCTCCTCTTCCTCTCCACCCTAAAACTGAATTGCCATATTATCCAGAGTACTGGACGACTATTTATTACTTTCTTTATGTATTTATTGAAGTATTTATTCATTGAATCCCTTTGTATTTCATCCTTTAATCTTTTATTATATTAGTTTTATTGCATTAGCTTTGCATCTTAATGTACAAAATGTGCTTTATAAATAAAGTTTGGTTTGATTTACAGGATCAGAAATGAACCCAACTGGTGGTTTGGTAAAGAACTGCAGGCTGATCTCTGAACAGTCGGCTGAACTCTGTCGTGGGTTCGATCCCCACAGTGTCACCTTTGTAAGTCGGCTTGGAGAAAAGTGTCTGCTAAATGACTGTAATGTTACTAAATGAGACATATAGGATCTACAGTATATAGTATACAGTATATATATATATATATATATTAGGGCTGTCAAAATTAACGCGTTAATCCAGATTAATTAATTTGCATGATTAATTTGATTAAAAATGTTAACGCAATTAACACATGCACGGCGCACAATGACTCAAAATCCCACAATTCCACTCACTGGTGTGGACTGGTGCTCCAACGCTATCTGGCGGCAGAACCAACTCGATAAAGATGGACGACTCTGAACAACATATTGGCTCTCGATGGAAGTTTGACTACAAAACAACCAAGACGGGACAATCGACCGACATGAAGTAGTTCACACAGACAAGACAAGCTGCACCGCAGATATCTGACCACTCCTGAACCACCGTTCCATGTGAGAGACTGTTCTCCTGTTCTCCTGTTCTCCTGTTCTCCTGTTCTTCTCTTCTCCTGTTCTCCTGTTCTCCTGTTCTCCTGTTCTTCTGTTCTCCTGTTCTTCTGTTCTCCTGTTCTCCTGTTCTCCTGTTCTCCTGTTCTTCTCCTGTTCTCCTGTTCTTCTGTTCTTCTCCTGTTCTCCTGTTCTTCTGTTCTTCTGTTCTCCTGTTCTTCTGTTCTCCTGTTCTTCTGTTCTCCTGTTCTTCTGTTCTCCTGTTCTCCTGTTCTCCTGTTCTTCTGTTCTTCTGTTCTTCTCCTGTTCTCCTGTTCTCCTGTTCTTCTCTTCTCCTGTTCTCCTGTTCTTCTGTTCTCCTCTTCTTCTGTTCTCCTGTTCTTCTCTTCTCCTGTTCTCCTGTTCTTCTGTTCTCCTGTTCTTCTCTTCTCCTGTTCTCCTGTTCTTCTGTTCTCCTGTTCTTCTCCTGTTCTCCTGTTCTTCTGTTCTCCTGTTCTTCTGTTCTT
>JAXDDW010000118.1:200000-215000 GCA_034670385.1 Hoplostethus mediterraneus | reverse complement strand
ACACACAATCAACACTTAATAAATAAGATTGATTAATTGATTAAATATTATTGGCAGGTAAAATGATTTAATTTTACCAGCCCTGCTGTGCATGAATCAAGGGATGAACTGAATGATGATGAAATTAACACCGGCAACAGATCAGAAATCTACCAGACAACAGATCAGACATCTACCAGACAACAGATCAGAAATACACCAGACAACAGATCAGAAATACACCAGACAACAGATCAGAAATCTACCAGACAACAGATCAGAAATACACCAGACAACAGATCAGAAATCTACCAGACAACAGATCAGAAATACACCAGACAACAGATCAGAAATACACCAGACAACAGATCAGAAATCTACCAGACAACAGATCAGAAATACACCAGACAACAGATCAGAAATCTACCAGACAACAGATCAGAAATATACTAGACAACAGATCAGAAATACACCAGACAACAGATCAGAAATACACCAGACAACAGATCAGAAATATACTAGACAACAGATCAGAAATACACCAGACACCAGATCAGAAATCTACCAAACAACAGATCAGAAATCTACCAGACAACAGATCAGAAATACACCAGACAACAGATCAGAAATACACCAGAAAACAGATCAGAAATATACTAGACAACAGATCAGAAATACACCAGACAACAGATCAGAAATACACCAGACAACAGATCAGACATCTACCAGACAACAGATCAGAAATATACTAGACAACAGATCAGAAATACACCAGACAACAGATCAGAAATCTACCAGACAACAGATCACAAATCTACCAGACAACAGATCAGAAATACACCAGACAACAGATCAGAAATCTACCAGACAACAGATCAGAAATACACCAGACAACAGATCAGAAATATACTAGACAACAGATCAGAAATACACCAGACAACAGATCAGAAATCTACCAGACAACAGATCAGAAATATACTAGACAACAGATCAGAAATACACCAGACAACAGATCAGAAATACACCAGACAACAGATCAGAAATATACTAGACAACAGATCAGAAATACACCAGACACCAGATCAGAAATCTACCAAACAACAGATCAGAAATCTACCAGACAACAGATCAGAAATACACCAGACAACAGATCAGAAATACACCAGAAAACAGATCAGAAATATACTAGACAACAGATCAGAAATACACCAGACAACAGATCAGAAATACACCAGACAACAGATCAGACATCTACCAGACAACAGATCAGAAATATACTAGACAACAGATCAGAAATACACCAGACAACAGATCAGAAATCTACCAGACAACAGATCACAAATCTACCAGACAACAGATCAGAAATACACCAGACAACAGATCAGAAATCTACCAGACAACAGATCAGAAATACACCAGACAACAGATCAGAAATACACCAGACAACAGATCAGAAATACACCAGACAACAGATCAGAAATACACCAGACAACAGATCAGAAATACAGTGTCTACAGTGCAACATTCCTGTGGGAGATTTGCTAGTCAAGAGAATATGTGTAACACTGTGATACAACAATACTGGTGTGATTTCTCATGAAAGTTTGCTACGGTTTGTGAGCTCATGTTTCAGTCCTGTGTGTTTACTGTTGTCTCCAAAGTGAGTCTTTACTTGTCCATGATGCTAACTCATCACAAACATTAGCAACATTAGCACTCATTGTCTCTACGAAACAAAACCAAACTGTATCTGTTGACATATGGAGTCAGTATGAATGCTGCAGAATTTCGGCTTCTCCCTTCTGGGTGTAGATTTGCCGTCCCAAAGTGCAGAACTAAGCGCTATAGAAACAGCTTTGTTCCAGCAGCCATTATTGAGTGGAACAAGTCGGAGCATCGATAAGCTTTTCTACTGTACAATGTGTCTATTCTGTACAATGTGTCTATTCTGTACGATGTGTCTATTCTGTACAATGTGTCTATTCTGTACAATGTGTCTATTCTGTACAATGTGTCTATTCTGTCTATTCTCTTTATCCACTGGAAACTGGAACCCCTGAGCACTTTTCGCACTCTGTACTTTTCATGTTTGTCTGTATTTTATGTGTTATTTTACGTATTGTTTAAGTCTGTGATTCTCCCTGCAAACAAATTTACCTACGGGTACCAATAAAGTAACTTGACTTGACTTGACTTTAATATTTCCCCAGATTGCTGTGAGATCTAAAGGTTCTCCAGTCTGGATCGGTCACTTCCTGTGCAGAGAAGATTTCCCACCAGTGACCAAACAGACACCAGTATTTAATCTGGACCAATAGGGTGAATCTACAGGACGCTCTGCTCTGCTGCTGAAGGCGGTCAGAGTTTCAGCTGTAACTACACTTCAACAACACTGATGTCTGAACTACATTAAAGTTTCAATACAGGAGAAGAAACACAACACTCAGGTTTCAATGATGCTAATTTAAAGCAGAGGAGAGGGAAGAAGAGGGGTGATGAAGAGGAGAGGAGAGGAGAGGAGAGGGGAGGAAAGAAAGGAAAGAAGAGAAGACAAGAGAAGAGAAGAGAAGACAAGAGAAGGAATGGGAGAGATTCCAAGTTCTACAATGACTGAGCCACTGAGGCGCCTTAGAAACCAGATCCACTCAGAGAGAGAGAGAGAGAGAGAGAGAGAGAGAGAGAGAGAGAGAGAGAGAGAGAGAGAGAGAGAGAGAGAGATTGAGAGAGACAGAGAGACAGAGAGACAGACATGGAGAGAGAGAGACAGGGAGAAACATTCAGAGAGACAGAGAGAGCAATGGCATGCACCATGCCTACTGGGCCTCTGGCATCACTTGGCAGAGCTGTGTGTGTGTGTGTGTGTGTGTGTGTGTGTGTGTGTGTGTGTGTGTGTGTGTGTGTGTGTGTGTGTGGTCCCTCCTGCAGTCAGGCTGAACTAATTAGCTGGTGAGTTAGCTGGAGCTGCTTGACCTTTTGACCTTGAGCAGCAGTAACCTGCAGTCACTGAAATATTATCATGGAGACGAAGAGGAAAACATACAGAGCACACGGTAGGGAGGTGCACCTCCATCACTCCACCAACACATGAGGTAGGGAGGTGCACCTCCATCACTCCACCAACACATGAGGTAGGGAGGTGCACCTCCATCACTCCACCAACACATGAGGTAGGGAGGTGCACCTCCATCACTCCACCAACACATGAGGTAGGGAGGTGCACCTCCATCACTCCACCAACACATGAGGTAGGGAGGTGCACCTCCATCACTCCACCAACACATGAGGTAGGGAGGTGCACCTCCATCACTCCACCAACACATGAGGTAGGGAGGTGCACCTCCATCACTCCACCAACACATGAGGTAGGGAGGTGCACCTCCATCACTCCACCAACACATGAGGTAGGGAGGTGCACCTCCATCACTCCACCAACACATGAGGTAGGGAGGTGCACCTCCATACGCGTCACCACTATTGTGATGCGATTCAACACGATTTGATGCAAAAGATTATGAAGCTACGAAATTCAATAAGGTACAGAGAGTTTGATTTTATTTCTTTGGTTCTTCTAAAGCAAACAGAAAATCATAAATGAACTAAAAAAGTGTTTTTTACTTGACATATTTGTCTGTACTGCATCTCATTTCTGACAGTAGAACACTGAGCCTGTGGAGGAGCTACTGGAGCCCTGGGTCTCTGTAACACTGTAAGGCTGGATGTCTTTACAAATAAACAAGGCGATGGCGCCCCAGCGGTACTTGCTAGCGGTACTTGCTAGCGGTACTTGCTAGCGGTACTTGCTAGCGGCACCGCTAAAGTATTGGTCACATTTCTAAATAATATTGTCACAGACGAACAACAGATAGAAACAGATCAGATTTCACCGATGCAAAGACGTGAGAGACGATGCATCGCGAGTTCATCCCAAATTTTATCCGGTGCACCGATGCGAATCAGTGAATCTTACCATCCCTAATACACGCCTCAGAGCAGTGTGTGTGTGTGTGTGTGTGTGTGTGTGTGTGTGTGTGTGTGATGGATGTAGTCTGTAACCAGTTGTAACAGCCCAACTGCAGAGGCACAAACTGGAGAATTCATCACGCACACAGAACCAATTAGTGTGTGTGTGTGTGTGTGTGTGTGTGTGTGTGTGTGCGTGTATGTGTGTGGGCGTTCTGGAGTATAACCAGTGTTCAACAGCGATCAAGCAGGCACCTGAAACAAACACACACACACACAGACACACACAGACACACACACAGACACACACACACACACAGACACACACACACACACACACACACACAGACACACACACACACACACACACACACACACTGACTGCGGTGCTGCAGCAGAGGTACGATTAAGACAAGGACAGATTAAGGGCGGTGAGTTTCTAATGTTCAGGAGCTTTATTCTACTGTCGTCTTTACTCCGTTATCTACTGACTCAAACAGCCAATGATTTCAGTGAAATACAGTAGATGAAAATACGCCCCAATAGAAACTAGCACCGCTCCTTTAGTGTAGATCACATCTGACCTCTGTAGATCTACACAGGCAGGAACTTCACCTGATCAATACAAGAAGACGTTGAAATAATGAAATACATTTATTTCAATTGTCATCATGGGACAGAATATTCACACGTCAAGTCTTAGTGGATGAAACTGCAGGACGTTTCAGTGCTTCATCTCATGACGGTCTAACAGGTTTAGGATCTCTCTGTGGTCGTGGATCCTTGTGGGTTTTCCAGTAAGACGTCAACAGCGGCTGATGTGATTTGGACCGGAAACTCGGGAGGAAGCGTTCAGACGTCTGAGCAGCTGTTCAGTCAGACGGACCCGGCTGGGAACGTCCTGTCATGTCTACTTCACACAATAAGCCTGCAGGTTGTAAGCAACAAAACATCAGAAGTGCTTTGTGCTGTTTGTTGGAAGGGATTTACAAACTAGCGGCGTCTTGAGCGGAGTACAGATCCCTACTGGGTGGAAGCAGATCCATTACCGCGTTGGGCCGTCCTGAGGCAGATGGTGTGGATCTGCTGATGTGGTTTAGGGAACGGCAGGAAATTGGACTTGACGCGTAGATAAAAATTACAGATGGAATGAAAGTAAATAACATTTCCCTCTGTCCCCGTCTGCCTCGGACATTTTGTTATTATGGTCGTCTGGATTTGATCATCTAGTGGAGTCAAGGCCTTCATCACAAAACACAACAGACTTTAGAGAAGAGCCTGGTGGACTCAAACAGCATGTTCAGACAGACCAGCCTCCAGCTGTCATTCAGCGCTCCAGAATCCCAGGACTTGACCTGCTATCTTTTAGAAAGCGACATCATTTCCTTTCATTTTTAAGCTGTCAATCATTCTGTAAGAGTAGCTGAGTCACCGTTTCCTCATCATGTGTCAAATACTGACTGAAGCTTTGATTACACCTCAACACTCAACACTCAACCTGAAGCTCTGCCATGTTGTTTCCTGTATTCAGGTTGTATCTTTTCATGTCACAGACCCCTTATAGACCCCAAATAGACCCCAAATAGAGCCCTTATAGACCCCAAATAGGCCCCAAATAGACCCCACATAGACCCCTTATAGACCCCAAATAGACCCCAAATAGAGCCCTTATAGACCCCAAATAGGCCCCAAATAGACCCCAAATAGACCCCAAATAGGCCCCAAATAGACCCCACATAGACCCCAAATAGACCCCAAATAGACCCTCAAACCTCAAATAGACCCCACATAGACCCCAAATAGACATTCAAACCTCAAATAGACCCCACATAGACCCCAAATAGACCCCAAATAGGCCCCAAATAGACCCTCAAACCTCAAATAGACCCCACATAGACCCCAAATAGACCCCAAATAGACCCCACATAGACCGCAAATAGACCCTCAAACCTCAAATAGACCCCAAATAGACCCCACATAGACCCCAAATAGACCCCACATAGACCCCAAATAGACCCCCAAATAGACCCCACATAGACCCCAAATAGACCCCACATAGACCCCAAATAGACCCCAAACAGACCCCACATAGACCCCACATAGACCCCTTATAGACCCCAAATAGACCCCTTATAGACCCCAAATAGGCCCCAAATAGACCCTCAAACCTCAAATAGACCCCACATAGACCCCAAATAGACCCCAAATAGACCCCACATAGACCGCAAATAGACCCTCAAACCTCAAATAGACCCCAAATAGACCCCACATAGACCCCAAATAGACCCCACATAGACCCCAAATAGACCCCCAAATAGACCCCACATAGACCCCAAATAGACCCCACATAGACCCCAAATAGACCCCAAACAGACCCCACATAGACCCCAAATAGACCCCAAACAGACCCCACATAGACCCCACATAGACCCCTTATAGACCCCAAATAGACCCCTTATAGACCCCAAATAGACCCCACATAGACCCCACATAGACCCCAAATAGTCCCCAAATAGACCCCCAAATAGACCCCACATAGACCCCAAATAGACCCCAAACAGACCCCACATAGACCCCAAATAGACCCCTTATAGACCCCAAATAGACCCCACATAGACCCCACATAGACCCCACATAGACCCCAAATAGACCCCTTATAGACCCCAAATAGTCCCCAAATAGACCCCAAATAGACCCAAATAGACCCTCAAACCTCAAATAGACCCCAAATAGACCCTCAAATAGACCCCAAATAGACCCCAAATAGACCCCACATAGACCCCCAAATAGACCCCAAATAGACCCCCAAATAGACCCCAAATAGACCCCAAATAGACATGTTTTGGCATGCCAAATAATTGGCATAATTTCTTGTGAATTAAATTATGGTGAAATTAAAGTACTCCTCATTTTGCTGGGGCCCGTGGACCCTAACCCTAACCCTGACCCCCCTGACCCCCTGGATTCCCTGGAAACCTCTCAACCCAGACCCCAAGCCTCGTGGTCCGTCCCGTACAGACTGATTAGCAAGAAAGAAAGAAAGAAAGAAAGAAAGAAAGAAAGAAAGAAAGAGTTTAACGGTTTAATGAAGAAATGAAAGGAGACTGACTAAATGAAATCCTAACTGTGACATTAGCAGCAGAGTCAGAGTCCTGTGACCAGCAGCCGGCTAGTTCGGTACCACCCCCCCCCACACACACACACACACACACACCCTGACCCCTCCCTATTGGTCAGCTGGTTGGCACGGTATCACAGACACCATGGCAACAACTGCTGCTGGCTCACCCTCCACCTGAGACACATCACATGCTGTGTGTGTGTGGGGGGGGGGGTGCGTGCATATTGTATGTGTGTGTGAAACAGATACAGAGACAGAGTGTGTGTGTGTGTGTGTGTGTGTGTGTGTGTGTGTGTGTGTGTGTGTGTGTAAGCATGTGTGTGTGGTAATTACTCCAGTGAGGCACTCTGCCAGTGACGCAGGCCTTAAGGGAAAGGAGATACACACACACACACACACACACACACACACACACACTGTCTTTCTGTATCTCTTTCATATACATATACAATATGCAAACACACACACACACACAATCCCACTGAAACACATCTTGAAACACACAGACAACAATGAAACACAATATCTGATCCACACACGAACATGCACTCAAAAACACACACACACACACACACACACACACACACACACAAACACACACACACACACACACACTCTCACCACCTTGAAACATACACAGAGACCCACATAGACACACACACACACACACACACACACAGCTCCACAGGTAGAGTAATGGAACAGTAAATCAACATGGTGACAGGAAGTTGGCCAGGCTGACAGGAAATGGAGAATCTCTCCAGGCTTTTCTTCTTCTTTGCTGCACATGACTGCAGTGGAAAAGCCTTTATCAGATAGTAGAGAGGGCAGTGAGACGGCCTCAGACCCCCGGACCGGCGGACCCCGACCGGCGGGACCCCGGACCGACGGGACCCCGGACCGACGGACCCCGGACCGACGGACCCCGGACCGACGGAACCCGGACCGACGGACCCCGGACCGACGGACCCCGGACCGACGGAACCCGGACCGACGGAACCCGGGCCGGCGGGACCCCGGACCGACGGAACCCCGGACCGACGGGACTCCGGACCGACGGGACCCCGGACCGACGGACCCCGGACCGACGGAACCCGGACCGACGGAACCCGGACCGACGGGACCCCGGACCGACGGGACTCCGGACCGACGGACCCCGGACCGACGGAACCCGGACCGACGGAACCCAGACCGACGGGACTCCGGACCGACGGACCCCGGACCGGCGGGACCCGGGTCACAACTTCATCAACATCAAAATAAAAGTTGAAAAGTGACGTGTTAAAATGACATGGAGGTTAACACAGCGGTTGACCCCGTTGACCCCGTCCATGTGAGAGCATCTCTAGTTTCCTAGTATTAACTAGTATTAACTAGTACTCCCTAGTACTAACTAGTATTGCCGGGTGTCTCAACCAGGGGAACTTTGACTGGAACATTTATCTGGTTATGGAAGGACAAGAAGACTGAACCTGCTACACACCTCCTCCCTCCTCTCTCTCTCCTCCTTCTCTCTCTATCTCTCTCTCTCTCTCCCCCTCCTCCCTCCTCTCTCCCTCCCTCCTCTTCTGCTCTCTCTCTCCTCCTCCTCCCTCCTCTCTCTCTCCTCCTCCCTCCTCTCTCTCTCTCCTCCTCCCTCCTCTCTCTCTCCTCCTTCTCTCTCTATCTCTCTCTCTCTCTCTCCTCCTCCACCTTCACCTGGTAACCAGCTGACCTGTCAACACACAAAGAAGAGCTCCTGGTGTGTGTCAGTGTGTGTCACTGTGTGTGTGTGTGTGTGTGTGTGTGTGTGTGTGTGTGTGTGTGTGTGTGTGTGTCCCTGAGGCGATATTCGTCACCTAGAGAAGCAGCTGTTCCCTTCAGAGTAGTAGCAAAAAAACAGCTGCTTTCTCTCCCTCTCTCTCTCTCTCTCTCTCTCTCTCTCTCTCTCTCTCTCTCCCTCTCTCTCTCTCCCTCTCTCTCTCTCTCTCCCTCTCTCTCTCTCTGCTAGTGTTAGTCCAGGGTTGTCCTCCTGTTCTCCTTCTTCCCTGAACTGTACTTGACTCTAAAACATACTTGCCACATATACAGTCCTCCCTCTCTCCCTCTCCTCCTTCCTCCTCTCTCCCTCCCTCTCCCTCCCTCCCTCTCCCTCCCTCTCTCTCATCTCTCTCTTCTCTCCTCCTCGTCTCAGTCTTTCAACTTTCCTGAGAAAACTCCAGTGAGTTAAACTGTTTCCACCTGGACACCAGAAGGAGTTTCTAATCCCTGCTGCACTTGAACACAACATGGCCTTTGCTTTCAACCTACGACACTCCCCCTCCCCCTCCTCCTCCTCCTCCTCCTCCTCCTCCTCCCCTTCCTCCTCCTCCTCCTCCTCCTCCTCCTCTCGTTGTGTTGAATCCAGTATTAAGCTGATGTTGGTTTATCGTTTCCTTCTGGTCCATCTGATCCTATCAGACTCCACTGGACTCATTCACCCCATCCAGCCACCATCCATACCTCCCTCTCTCTCTCCCTCTCTCCTCTCTATCCATACCTCCCTCTCTCTCTCCCTCTCTCCTCTCTATCCATACCTCCCTCTCTCTCTCCCTCTCTCCTCTCTATCCATACCTCCCTCTCTCTCTCCCTCTCTCCTCTCTATCCATACCTCCCTCTCTCTCTCCCTCTCTCCTCTCTATCCATACCTCTCTCTCTCCCTCTCTCTCTCTCCTCTCTATCCATACCTCCCTCTCTCTCCCTCTCTCTCTCTCCTCTCTATCCATACCTCCCTCTCTCTCTCCCTCTCTCTCTCTCCTCTCTATCCATACCTCCCTCTCTCTCTCCCTCTCTCTCTCTCCTCTCTATCCATACCTCCCTCTCTCTCTCTCTCTTCTGTTTGAGAAGTCGGGTCCAATTCATTTATGAAGCTCTTTAGAGGAACAGATTCATCACAGAGCTTCCAAAGCAACAGAAGACGTCGATACAGATTAAAACAAGAAAGAAAAACCACTTCACTAATGGCCTGTCACACTACAGCGTATGAGTGATGCTTTTCATACGCTGTAGTGTGACAGGGCCACAATGTACAGCCCTTCACCAAACACACTCTCAGCCCTCCCTCCTCTTCCTCCTCTTCCTCCTCTTGGTTCGACATATAGTATACATATAGTTCTCTCTCTCTCTCTCTCTCTCTCTCTCTCTCTCTCTCTCTCTCTCTCCATCCCTCCAGGCAGTTCATCCATCCTTCCCACTCAGAGACAGAAATAGACTGATGGAGAGCAGAAAGCTCTACTGGGAGATGACCACTGGACACACACACACACACACACACACACACACACACACACACACAGGGGCATCAACATTCACACCCAGTGTGTGGGGACACGCACTTACTGCAGGCACATACACACGCACACACACACACACACATATAGAGATCTATACACATACACATATATGTCCATATACACAACCGTGGATATATATGTACACACACACACACACACACACACACACACTGGTAGCAGGTCCTCCATGCAGCCAGATTCTCATGCAGTAGAACTGATAACAAGCTCCGGTTTGAGTCGATACCAATACTGATATTTCTGTCGATATCTTTAAGTTTGAAAAATGGATCTGGTGTTTCTCCAGTGTTTGATCCCCTGAAACATTTCAACCATCATAAAGTAAAAACCCAGACATTTATTTTAGCTTGGTAGAGGAAACACATTCAATGATTTTGTAACAAGCAGTAGCTGTGGTCAGAGAGGCTGGACCAACTGACCACTGATCAGCTGATCCATGTATCAGTGTTTCCACACAACAGCAGAAATGTGTCCAGCTGGTTTCCAGATCAGTCCATGACCGTCTGACGCATGACAACATTTGAATTTTGCAAATAATTTCCTCTGACGTTGGATCAATAGAGCGCACACACACACACACACACACACACACACACACACACACACACACACACTGAGTCTCATCCACCTCTCTCCTCATCTCTCTGTCTCCTCTCAGTGATCAGAAACACATGTGGGAAAACACACACACAGACACACACACACACACACACACACACACACACACACAGACACACAGACACACACACACACACACACACACACAGACACACACACACACACACACACAGACACACACACACACACACACACACACGTGGAGAGGAATGTGGAGGAGGGAGCACTGGGTCATCTGGAGCATCTGAATCATCTACAGGGAACCAAACAATGTTTTGTGCAGTATTTCAGTATTTCAGTGTTTCAATATTTCAGTATTTCAGTATTTCAGTGGTTCAGTGTTTCAGTGGTTCAGTATTTCAGTATTTCAGTGTTTCAATATTTCAGTATTTCAGTATTTCAGTGGTTCAGTGTTTCAGTGGTTCAGTATTTCAGTATTTCAGTGTTTCAGTATTTCAGTGTTTCAGTATTTCAGTATTTCAGTGTTTCAGTATTTCAGTGTTTCAGTATTTCAGTGTTTCAGTGTTTCAGTGGTTCAGTATTTCAGTATTTCAGTGTTTCAGTGTTTCAGTGGTTCAGTATTTCAGTATTTCAGTGTTTCAGTATTTCAGTGTTTCAGTATTTCAGTATTTCAGTGTTTCAGTATTTCAGTGTTTCAGTATTTCAGTATTTCAGTGTTTCAGTATTTCAGTATTTCAGTGTTTCAGTATTTCAGTGTTTCAGTATTTCAGTATTTCAGTGTTTCAGTATTTCAGTGTTTCAGTATTTCAGTGTTTCAGTATTTCAGTGTTTCAGTATTTCAGTATTTCAGTGTTTCAGTGTTTCAGTATTTCAGTATTTCAGTATTTCAGTATTTCAGTGTTTCAGTGTTTCAGTATTTCAGTGTTTCAGTGTTTCAGTGTTTCAGTGTTTCATTGTTTCAGTGTATCCCATGATGCACTGGGCACGTTCACCACTTACCACTATAGACAAACCGTAGTTCTACAGCAAGTGTACACCGACAGCGTTTCCCTCAAGCCTGACACTGAAAGTCTCCATCATGATGCAGTTGAAAGAAAAGCCTCCCAGCATCACCATGTCTGGAGGATTACATTTACCTTTATATTTTCCCTCATCATGTTTTCTCATCATGTTTTCTCATCATGTTTTCTCATCATGTTTACATCCTTTGAGCCTGACAATAAAACCTTCCACTTGGATTGGAGTCACATTGTTTGACTTTGTTGTTAACAAGGCCAAATGTGGCCCTCTCCACTGTAGCAGCTCATCCAGGTTAAGACGCAGCAACAGCTCCTTCCTACCTCCAGGCTATGGTCAGGCCTTACACCCCTCCTAGTGTAATGTAGTGTAGTGTAGTGTAGTGTAATGTAGTGTAATGTAGTGTAGTGTAGTGTAGTGTAATGTAGTGTAGTGTAGTGTAATGTAGTGTAATGTAGTGTAGTGTAGTGTAGTGTAATGTAAGGTAATGTAGTGTAGTGTAGTGTAGTGTAGTGTAATGTAAGGTAATGTAGTGTAGTGTAGTGTAGTGTAATGTAGTGTAATGTAAGGTAATGTAGTGTAGTGTAGTGTAGTGTAATGTAGTGTAGTGTAATGTAAGGTAATGTAGTGTAGTGTAGTGTAGTGTAGTGTAATGTAGTGTAGTGTAATGTAAGGTAATGTAGTGTAGTGTAGTGTAATGTAAGGTAATGTAGTGTAGTGTAGTGTAGTGTAGTGTAGTGTAATGTAGTGTAGTGTAATGTAGTGTAATGTAAGGTAATGTAGTGTAGTGTAGTGTAGTGTAAGGTAAGGTAAGGTAAGGTAAGGTAATGTAGTGTAGTGTAGTGTAGTGTAATGTAATGTAAGGTAATGTAATGTAAGGTAATGTAGTGTAGTGTAGTGTAGTGTAGTGTAGTGTAGTGTAATGTAATGTAATGTAAGGTAATGTAGTGTAGTGTAGTGTAGTGTAGTGTAATGTAGTGTAGTGTAGTGTAGTGTAGTGTAAGGTAATGTAATGTAATGTAAGGTAATGTAGTGTAGTGTAGTGTAATGTAAGGTAATGTAATGTAATGTAAGGTAATGTAGTGTAGTGTAGTGTAAGGTAATGTAATGTAATGTAAGGTAATGTAGTGTAGTGTAGAGTAGTGTAGTGTAGTGTAGTGTAGTGTAGTGTAAGGTAATGTAATGTAATGTAAGGTAATGTAGTGTAGTGTAGTGTAAGGTAATGTAATGTAATGTAAGGTAATGTAGTGTAGTGTAGTGTAGTGTAGTGTAAGGTAATGTAATGTAAGGTAATGTAGTGTAGTGTAGTGTAATGTAAGGTAATGTAGTGTAGTGTAGTGTAATGTAGTGTAATGTAAGGTAATGTAGTGTAATGTAGTGTAGTGTAGTGTAATGTAGTGTAATTTAAGGTAATGTAGTGTAGTGTAGTGTAATGTAGTGTAATGTAAGGTAATGTAGTGTAATGTAGTGTAGTGTAAGGTAATGTAGTGTAATGTAGTGTAGTGTAATGTAGTGTAAGGTAATGTAATGTAAGGTAATGTAGTGTAATGTAGTGTAGTGTAGTGTAATGTAGTGTAATGTAAGGTAATGTAGTGTAGTGTAGTGTAATGTAGTGTAATGTAAGGTAATGTAGTGTAATGTAGTGTAATGTAATGTAGTGTAGTGTAGTGTAGTGTAATGTAATGTAATGTAAGGTAATGTAGTGTAGTGTAGTGTAGTGTAGTGTAGTGTAGTGTAAGGTAATGTAAGGTAATGTAGTGTAATGTAGTGTAATGTAGTGTAATGTAAGGTAATGTAGTGTAGTGTAGTGTAGTGTAATGTAGTGTAATGTAAGGTAATGTAGTGTAATGTAGTGTAGTGTAGTGTAATGTAGTGTAATGTAAGGTAATGTAGTGTAATGTAGTGTAGTGTAGTGTAGTGTAATGTAAGGTAATGTAATGTAAGGTAATGTAGTGTAGTGTAGTGTAGTGTAGTGTAATGTAAGGTAATGTAATGTAAGGTAATGTAGTGTAGTGTAGTGTAGTGTAATGTAAGGTGCAAAGACTCCACACTGACCAGGCCAGGACCTTCATCCACCTGCCACATGGGACCCACCAGTAATAATACCACGACCCATTTTGGGTCCCAAACCAGGATTTAAGAAACCCTGGATTAGAATGTGCAGAGTGAACAGATGAAACTATTTATTGCAAAGCTGATCGATCAATTGATTACTTGTATTCAGTGTCATTATGGCTGGCCTTAATGTATTGATTATGAAACACTTTGAAGTCTACGCAGCGTTATTGATGAATCTGAGATCACACACAGCAAAGACCAACACAACACAACAGGACGTTTGTGACGCGTTTGTGTGCCATGAATGTTCACGTGTGAGTGTGTGTTCATGTGCATGCATCAATGCATCAGGGAACTAGTGTGTGTGTGTGTTTATATGTGTGTGTGTTCATTGTTTGGGTCCAACCTGCATCATTAATCAGGAATGTGAGGCTCCTGTTACTGGGTCACAACAAGGGAGTGTGTGTGTGTGTGTGTGTGTGTGTGTGTGTTGACACCCCCCCCTCTCATCCTTGTCTCCTCCCACCTGGGTCCTGATCATAAGTATGATGTCATGATTTCAACATGACATCACAGTGTTTAACCCACTGCATCATCAGTGTGACCTCTGACCCCGACCTTCCTCCCCACCATGTCCCTCCTTGACGAGACAGACAGACAGACAGAGAAAGACAATTACCTGTCTGTGGAGGCTCCTGCTGTGTGTCAGCGTCCTGTAGAGACAGACAGACAGAGAGACAGACAGACAGACAGTTGTTACAACAGCAGAGACACACCGCGAAAAAAACAAACATCAACGTCTGCATCATCAACATCTACTCTACTCTACTCTACCCTACTCTACTCTACCCTACTCTACCCTACTCTACTCTACCCTACTCTACTCTACCCTACTCTACTCTACTCTACTCTACTCTACTCTACCCTACCTACTCTACTCTACTCTACCCTACTCTA
>JAXDDW010000118.1:172500-197500 GCA_034670385.1 Hoplostethus mediterraneus | reverse complement strand
GAGAGAGAGAGAGAGAATTCAACTCTTCAGCACTGTCTCCAGGAGAGGTAAGAGTTAGGGCAGTGTGTATATGTGAGTGTGTGTGTGTGTGTGTGTGTGTGTGTGTGTGTGTGTGTGTGTGTGTGTGTGTGTCCAGAGGGCCCCATTAGCTGTGACATGCTGTGTAGAAATGGAACAGAGCAATTCAGAATGACAGAACAGGGTGAACTGATAGAGATGGAGGGAGGGAGGGAGGGAGGGAGAGAGAGAGAGAGAGAGAGAGAGAGAGAGAGATTAACAGAGAGCCACCCCTCCAGACCCTGAGCTCCTTCTAGATCAAGGTCAGACATTCATCGTCCCACAGAGAAATATCCTGTTGGACACTAACTCAGCTGGTTAGAGTAGAGTAGAGTACAGTAACTCAGCTGGTTAGAGTAGAGTAGAGTACAGTAACTCTGCTGGTTAGAGTAGAGTAGAGTACAGTAACTCAGCTGGTTAGAGTAGAGTAACTCTGCTGGTTAGAGTAGAGTAGTAACTCAGCTGGTTAGAGTAGAGTAGTAACTCAGCTGGTTAGAGTAGAGTAACTCAGCTGGTTAGTAGAGTACAGTAACTCAGCTGGTTAGAGTAGAGTAACTCAGCTGGTTAGAGTAGAGTACAGTAACTCAGCTGGTTAGAGTAGAGTAACTCTGCTGGTTAGAGTAGAGTAACTCAGCTGGTTAGAGTAGAGTACAGTAACTCAGCTGGTTAGAGTAGAGTAACTCTGCTGGTTAGAGTAGAGTAACTCAGCTGGTTAGAGTAGAGTACAGTAACTCAGCTGGTTAGAGTAGAGTAACTCAGCTGGTTAGAGTAGAGTACAGTAACTCAGCTGGTTAGAGTACAGTAACTCAGCTGGTTAGAGTACAGTAACTCAGCTGGTTAGAGTAGAGTACAGTAACCCGTCCTCCGGCGGCCCCTGGGTTCCCACCCTGAAGGGAGGATGCTCACGCAGACGTCAGAAACGTGGATGTGAAGTGTAACAGGTTTACCACGCTCACCTGGACCTCACATTCAGTCCTGGTGCCGAGTCATTTCAATCAAGTACTCAATCAAGTACTCAATCAAGTACTCAATCAAGTACTTGATTGAGTACTTGATTGATTGATTTTTTACTCAATCGAGTAAAAATCAAGTACTTTCACGTTTAAGGCCTGATTCATTTTTCTCAAACCCACAAACTTTCCATGATTTTCAAGGCCTGTGGGAACTGGAGAAAGAGAGAGAGGGGGGTGGTGAGGAAGGGAGAGAGAGAGAGAGAGAGAGAGAGAGGGGGGTGGTGAGGAAGGGAGAGAGAGAGAGAGAGAGAGACAGGGTGGGGGAGAGAGAGGGAAGAGAGAGAGAGGAGAGAGAGACAGAGTGGGGGAGAGAGAGGGAAGAGAGAGAGAGAGAGAGAGACAGAGTGGGGGAGGAAGTGAGAGTGAATGGGGGAGAGAGAGAGAGCTCTGTTCTTAACATGTCCTTCATCGTCTGTCTAGTAAAACAATGAACCAATCACAGCGCTCCGTTCCAGGTGTGTTCCACTATCACTCAATGTCGTTCACACTAACCTTTTCCAATGTGTGTGTGTGTGGTGGTGGAGAGTGTGTGTGTGTGTGTGTGTGTGTGTGTGTGTGTGTGTGTGTGTGTGTGTGTGTGTGTGTGTGTGTGTGTGTGAGAGAGTGTGGGTGGGGTAGAGGAATGCAATGAAAAGACGTAGAGTAAAAGAGAGAGAGAGAGAGCGAGAGAGAGAGAGAGGGGGGAGAGAGAGAGCGAGGGAGAGAGGGGAGAGGTAACAAGGATGGGTGAGGAGGGTTGCAGTGAAGCATGAAATGAGAATTGGAGGGGTTTTACTGGACCCCTCACCCCCCTCACCCCCAACACACACACACACACACACACACACACACTCCATCTCAACATCACTTAAAATTCTGACCCCATATCATCCTCTCAGCTCCTCTCCTCCTCCCCCATATCTGTCTTCATCTCCCCCATCAGGCCCCATGTCTGAGGTGGCAGGCGCCTGTGTGTGTGTGTGTGTGTGTGTGTGTGTGTGTGTGTGTGTGTGTGTGTGTGTGTGTGTGTGTGTGTGTGTGTGTGTGTGCATATGTAGGCGTCAGTGTGGCATCCATCAATACTGAACAGCAGCAGGATCAGGAAACTGGAGATTCTCTCAAATGTCAACCACCACTGCTCTCTCTCTCTCTCTCTTCCCTCTCTCTGCTCTCTCTCTCTCTCTCCTCAACCCAACACAAACACAACCCAAAAACACACAAAAAGAAATACACTACAACACACACCAGACAAAACACTACACACACACACCTCCCTGGAAAGTGATTCCTCCCCGTTGTCTAAAATCCCTCGCTCGAGAATAAGTGGGGAGAGGGGGAGGAGGAGGAGGAGGAGGAGGAGGGGGAGGAGGAGGGGGGGAGCAAAGGAGCGAGTGGGAAAAAGAGGGGGAGGGACCAAAAAGCACATTTACCATCTGTAATAAAAGACCTGGATGTTGGCCCTGTCGCTCCTCCCCCTTTCCCCCCCCCTCCCTTTCTTCATTCTCTCTCTCTTAAAATTTCCTTCCCTTTGTTGCAATTTCCTGCCCCAGCATTACTGATGGAGGATTACACCAACACCACACCACAAAACAACACACACACACACTCCACTCAACACACACACCACACACACCACAACACCCAACACATAAACACTAAAAACCACCACACAACTCGGGGGTAAGGGGTTTTGTTTTCTCTTTGCTTGGGAGCGCCAATTTCCCACGGGCGGGAAAGAGTTGGGGGTTTTTTGGTGTGGTGGGTGTTGTTTTTTTGGGCGTGGTTGGTGTGAATTGTGAGGAGGAGGGGGGGGGGGGGGTTTGGGTAATAACAACAAACTCAATTTGTGGGGGGTTTTTTTTGGGGGTGTTGGCTTTTTTGTCGAAAGTTTTTTTGGGGTTGTTTTGTGGTGTGTGGGAATAAAATTTTTAACAAACTATCCATATGTGATGATTTGTAAACAAAACCCTCCCCCACCCAGACTTACCCAACCCACTTTCCCTCCCATTACAACAACCCCATAAACTCCCTGCGGGTGGGTGTCTACTCTCCATAGTTAGTTTTAAAACCCTTTCTATCTCACTTTTTTAAAATAGAGAATAAAAGGTTTTGAAAACCCTCCAAAAAAGCTAAGATCAAGAGCCTGTCACAGACACAGAAACCCCCAAATTGAGATCAATGGGGAGGAAATGGGGGTGAATGAAAACCTGGTTATGTTGATGATTTTGTGATAAATTTCCCTTATAAAGTCTACCAATGCCTGTGTTCGGGGGGGGTGGTTTCCTGTAGTGGTTTGGATCCCGTTCTCTCCCCCTAAAAAACCACCCAGTTCTCTTTCTCCCCCTAACCCCCTTGTGTTTTTTTTTGAGGAGAGCGTTGTCAGGGTCTGTGGGTTTTCTGGTAAATGTTTTTGTTCTCACTGGGGGACCAACATAGAGGGGGTTTGTTTAAACCCCCCAAAACTGTGGCGTGAACGCACCCCTTTTCCCCCAAAAGGGGTTGTGCAGGTCAGTAAAGAGACAGTAATGAGTAGTCTGCCCGGGTTTTGTAACAGTACGCAGTGTTAACTTTTGGGGTACTTTAAAATGTGTTATTATGGGTTTCTTTGGGTTTGGTTTCCAATTGCCCTGCTGTGGTTTGAACTTAGTGGCTTTTAGTTAAAAAAAATTATCCAAAGAACATTTTCTTTTAAAAAAAACAACCAGAAAGAGTTTTTGGGTGTTTGGCAGGGAGAGGAATACAGAGGAGACACTGGGAGTGGCGGGGGCACACTGAGAAAAGGGCAGTTCAACGTCAATATTTCATTACATCTTGATGTGAGTTCATGACAGTCGTAGACATGAGTATCGGTTTGGTGGTGAGGGCTCACAAAAAAGAAGGTGTAATGAAGAAGGGTATTAACATCTATTTGTTTGATGGTGCACCCCAACGTGTGTGTGTTGTGTGTGTGTGTGTTGGGGGTGTGTGTTTTTGTGTGTGTGTGTTATCTGCTGTCAGCCCCTGAAGTAGAACTGCTGAAAAAAAACAGTAGCACTCAGAATGATCTGATGACGCTCCACGGGACAACCCACACACACACAAAACCCCAACACAAACCACACACACACACACACACACACAAACACACAAACACACAAGAGAGGAGAGAGAATTAAACTTTCCCGCACTGTCTCCAGGGAGGTAAGAGTTGGGCAGTGTGATATGTGAGGTGTGTGTGTGTGTGTGTGTGTGTGTGGTGTGTGTTTTGGTGTGTTGTTTTGGGTGTCCAGAGGGCCCCATTAGCTGTGACTGCTGTTAGAAATGGAACGAGAAAATTCAGAATGACGAACAGGGTGAACTGATAGAGATGGAGGGAGGGGGGGAGGGAGGGGGGAGAGAGAGAGAGAGAGAGAGAGAGAGAGATTAACAGAGGCACCCCCCCCGCCCCGGTTTTCCCGTCAAGGTCGAAATTTCAGTCCACAGAGAAATATCCTGTTGGACACAATCGTGGTTAGAGTAGATAGCTCAGTGGTTAGAGTAGAGAAATCAGTGGTTAGAGTAGGGGAATCGCTGGTTAGAGTAGAGTACAGTAATCAGCTGGTTAAGTGGGAGTAATCAGTGGTTAGGTAGAGTACAGTAACTCGCCGGTTAGGAGAGTAACTCGTGGTTAGAGTGAGTAACTAGCGGGTTTAGGTAAGTAACTCAGCTGGTTTAGAGTAGAGTAACTCAGCTGGTTAGAGTAGGTACAGTAACTCAGCGGTTAGAGAGAGTAACTCTGCTGGTTGGTAGATAATCAGTGGTTGAGTAGAGTACAGTAACTCAGTGGTTTGAGTGAGTAATTGCTGGTTAGAGTGGGAGTAACCCCAGTGGTTAGAGTAGAGTACAGTAACTCAGTTTGGTTAGAGTAGAGTAACTCGCTGGTTAGAGTAGAGTACAGTAACTCGTGGTTAGAGTACAGTAACTCAGTGGTTAGAGTACAGTAATAAGCCCTGGTTAGAGTAGAGTACATTTTAAAACCCCCCGTCCCCCGGCGGCCCCCCTGGGTTTCCCCCCCTGAAGGGGGGGATGCTCACGCAGAGTCAGAAAGTGGATGTGAAGTGTAAAAGGTTTACCACGCTCCCTGGCCTCACTTTCAGTCCTGGGTGCCCCAGTCATTTCATAAAGTATCAATCAAGTATAAATCAAGACTCAATCAATACTTGATTGGATTTGATTGATTGATTTTTTACTAATTCGAGTAAAAACAAGTACTTTCACGTTTAAGGCCTGATTCATTTTTTCCAAACCAAACCCCCTTTTTTGGCAACGGGAAAGGAAAAGGGGGGGGGTGGGGAGGAAGGGGAGAGGAGGAGGGAGAGAGGGGGGGGGGGTTGGGGGGAAGGGAAAAAAAAGGGGGGAGGGGGGGGGGGGGAGGGAAGGGGGGGGGGGGAAGGGAAGGGGGAGAGAAGAGGGGGGAAAATGGGTGTTGGGGAAAAGAAAAACCCCGTTTACAGGGGTTTCCCCCTCTGTCGTAAAAAAAAACCTACAGGTCCCTTCGGGGTGTTTAATTTGTGTTTTTTTTTTTGTGTGTGTGTGTTGGGGGGGTGTTGTGGTTTTGGGGGGGGTTTTGGGTGTGGGGTTTGGGGGGGGGTTGGGGGGGGGGGGTTGGGGGGGGGGGGGGGGGGGGGGGAGGTGGGGGGGAAGGAAAAAAAAGGGGTTTTTAAAAAAAAAACCAAAAAAACCCCCAAAAAAAACGGGGGGGAAAAAAACCCCCCCTTAGGGGGGGTTCCCCAGAAAAAAGGGTTGGGGGGGTTTTCTGGCCCTTTTTTTTTTTTTTAAACTTTTTTTTTTTTCTGCCCCCTTCATCCTCCAGCCCCCCCCCCCAAAATTTTTTCCCCCCACCCCCCCTCCCAATTTTTCCCCCTTTTTTTTTTTTTGGGGGGTTTTTATTTTTGTTTTTTTTTTTTTTTTTTTCCCCTTTTTCTCTTCCCTCCTCTTTTCCCTTTTCCTTTCTCTCCCTTTTTTCCCCCCCTCTCTCTCTTCTTTCCCCCTCTCCCCTCTCTCTTCCTCTCTCTCTCTCTTCTCTCTTCTCTCTCCCCCTTTTTCCCCCCCCTCCCTCTCTCCCTCTCTCCCCCCTTCTTCCCCTCTCTTCTCTCCCTTTTTCTCTCTCCCCTTTTCTCTTTCTCTTCTTTCTCTCTCTCTCTCTCCCCCTCCCTTCCCCTCTTTCCTTTTCCTTTTCTCTCCCTCTTCTCCCCTTTTCCCTCCCTTCTCTCCCTTTTTCTCTTTCCTCTCTCCCCTCTTTTCCTCTCCCCCTTTTTTCTCCTTCTCTTCCTTTTCTCCCCTCTTCTCCTTTCTCTCTCCCCCCCTTTTTTTTCTCTCTCCTCCTCTCTCTCTCTCTCCTCTTTCTCTCTTCTCTCTTCTCTCTCTCTCCCTCTCTTTTTCCTTCCTCTTTTTTTCCCCTTCCTCCCTCTCTCTCTTTCCCTTAAATTTTCTCTTCTCTCTCTCTCTCTCTTTTCTCTTTTCCCCTCCCCCCTCTTCCCTCTCTCTTCTTCCCCCTTTCCTATCCTCTTTTCCCTCTTCCCTTTTTTCCCCTTTTTTTCCCCTCTTTTCCCTCTTTTTTCCTCTTCTTCCTTCTCTCTCCCTCCCCCCTTCCCCCTCTTCTCCTCTTTTCTCTCTCTTTTTTTTTTTTTCCTTTTTCTTCTTTTCCCCCCTCTTCCCCCGGGGGCCTCTTTCCCTCTTTTTTTCCTCCCCCCCTCCTCCTCTTTTTTCCTTCTCCCCTCCCTTTCCCCTTTTTTCCCCCCCCCCCCTCCTTTCCCCCTTCCCTCTTTTTTTTTTCCCCTCTTTCCCAACCCTTTCCCCCTCCCCCTCGTTCCCCCCTTTTTTTTCCCCCCTTTCCCCCCTTTTTCCCCCTTTCCCCCCCCTCTTTTTTTTCCTCTTTCCCTTCTTTTTCCCCCCCCCTTCCTCCCTTTCCTTTTCCTTTTTAAAAAAGTGGAAAATTTTCCGCCCTTTTTTTTGCCCTTTTTTTCCCCTTTTTCCCTTTTTCCCCCAATTCCCCCCCCTTCCTCCCCCCCTTATCCCCCCCCCCCCCTCTTTAAAAAACCCTTTTTTTCCCGGGGCCCTTTTTTTTTTCCCCGTTTGTTTTTCACCGTTTCAAGACCCGTTTTTTGCTGGGTTTGAAAAAATAGTTCTCTTTTCCCCTCCCTTTCCCCCCCTTTTTTCTCCCCCAACCTTGTTCCTCCCTTTTTTCCCTTTCCCCCTTCCTTTTTTTTTCCCCCCTTGCCGTTTTCCCCTTTTCCCCCCCACCCCCTTTTCCTTTTCCTCCCGCTTTCTCCCCTTTCCCCCCTTTTCCCCCCTTCCCCTTTTTTCCCCCCCCCCGGGGTTTTTTTTCCCCCCTTTTTTTCCCTTTCCCCCTTTTCCCTTCTTCCATTTTTTTGTTCTTTTCCCCCCTCCTTTTCCTTTTTTTCCCCTTTTCCCCCCCAAAATTTTTTTTTTTTTACAAAATCCTTTTTTTCCCTTTTTCCCTTCCCCTCCCCCCCCCACTTTCCCCGGGTTTGGGTTTTTTTAAAACTGTTGTTGGGGGGAAAGGGCGTTCCCTGCCCCTGGGCCCGGGCCGTCAATCGGCGTTCCCCCTTCCCAAAAGGCCAAAAGCCAAAAAACCGCTTCCCCTTCCTTTCCCCCCTTTTAATTAAGCGTTGTTGGGGGGGGGGGGGGGTTTTTTTTTGGGGGGGGGTGGTTTGGGGGTTTGGGGGGGTTTTTAAAGGGGGGAGGGGGCATTCGCCCGTTTTGGTTTGTGATTTTTCCCCCAGGGCAGTGCAAATGAGGTGTTTTTGGGTTGGGGGTTTGGGGGTTTTTTGTTTTTTGGTTTTTGTTTGGGGGTTTTTTTTCGGTGCAACGAACCCCCTTTGGGCGGGGTTCCCTCTTTTTTCCCTCCTTCCCTTTTGGGCCCCCCAAAAACCCCCCCCCCCAAAAAAAAAAACCCCCCCCCCCCACAAACCGGTTCCCCTTTTCCCGGACGTTTTGTTTCAACCAAACCCCCCCCCCCCGGGGGGGCCGGGGGGAAAGTTCATTTTGAATTTGGTGCCCCGCCCACCCCTCCCCAAACCCCAAAACCCCCCCCAAAAAAAATGCCCACCCTGCCAACCCGGGCCCCCAAATAATCACTATAAAGGGCCGAAAGGGAGAAGAAAGGGGGGGCACGGAAAATGAAAAAAAAAGGGGGGGTGGGGGTTGTGGTGGTGGGGGTTGTTGGGCGGGAGGCTCGTTTTGCCCGGTCAAATTTTAAGGGCACAGGCGTTTCCCATTGGGCCCCTTTCGGGGTTTGGTCCCCCCCTTCCCTTTTTGTTGCCCCGGGGGAAAAAAACTAATTGGGGGCCCCCCCCCCCCCCCCCCCACCCCCCAAAAAAACCCTCCCTTTTCATTGCCCACTCCCCCTTTGACCAGGGGTTTTTTTTGAAATTTCCCCAAAAAAGGGGGGGGCCCTGGGCCCGGGAAAACCCCAAACCCCCCCTCCCCACCCAAGGGGGGAAAAAGGGGGGAAAAAAAAAAAAAAAAAAAAAAAAAGGGGAGGGGGAAGGGGGGAGTTAAACGATAAGGGGAAAGCTGGAACTTGTTAGTTTGTTAGGTTCAAGAAAAGTTACCCGTTTTTTTTGGGTAGCTTGTTAGGTGGTTTGTTTTTTTTGTTGTTGTCGTTTCCCTTAGCTGTGTTTGTTTTTTTGGGATTTGTTTAAAAAATTTTGTGGGGTTTTGGTTTTTTGGGGCCCCCCGGGGGTAATTTTTTTTTTGTACTTTTTTTAACTTTCTTAGTTTTGGTCATTTGGTTTGAAATTTTCCCCGTTAAAAGTTTTAAAATCCCCCTTTCTTCCTTTTTTTATTTAAATTTTTGCCTTCCCTTTTTTTTTTTTCCTTTTTTTTTTTCTTTTTTTCCTTTTCTTTTTTTTTTTCCCCCTTTTCTCTTTTTCGAACGTTGTTTTTTAAAATTTTTCCCCACCTTTTTTTTTTTCCCCTTTCTTTTTTTTGTTGTTTTTTCCCTTTCCTTCTCTTTTCCTTCCCCCTGGATGGGTTTTCCTTTTTTCCATCTCTTCTTTTCGTAATTCTTTTCCCCCCTGAATTTAAATTCTTACTCTCTCCTCTTTAAAAAATTTTTCTACTATTATTACTATAAAACCATCCTTATAATTTTTTAAAAAAAAACAATGTGAATTTAAAATTTTGGGGCAAAAATTTTTACATTTAAAAATTTTTCCCCACGGCTAGGCCCCGTTTAAATATAAACACTAAAAACTTCTTTTTTCCCCGTGTGCCCCCCCAATTTTAAAGGGGGGGGGGGGGGGGGAAAAAAAAACCCCCCCTTTTATTTAAAAAAAGCCCTTTTTTCCCCCTTACTCCCCTTAAAGGTTTTTAAACCTTTTTCTTTTTTGGGGGTTTTTTGGGAAAAAAAATGGGGCTGGGGTGGTAAACAAACTTTTTTTAAAAATTTTTTTTTAAAAAAATTAAATACAAAAAAAGGGTTAGCTTTAATTGTATTTTATGTTTTAAGCTATGTTAGTTGTGTTAGCTTAGAAAAATTGTTAGCTTTGTTAGCTTGTAGTTTTTACGGGTATTTTAGATATAGTTACTTTCTGTGTTCGTTTCATTAGCTATGTTAGCTACGTTAACTATATTAGCTGTGTTAGCTTCATTGGCAAGTTAGCTACATTAGCTGTGTTAGCTTCATTAGCTATGTTAGCTACATTAGCTGTGTTAGCTTCATTAGCTATGTTAGCTACATTAGCTGTGTTAGCTACATCAGCTATGTTAGATACGTTTAAAAACGCACCCGTTTCTTAAGCACTTTGCTTTATAATGTGTTTTTGCCTTCTGTGCAGTTTTAATGTCCTTATATTGTTATTTTCTATTTTATTTCCATTTTCTTTAATGGTTTTATTGTACAGCACCTTGTGACTCTTGTTTCGAAAGGCGCTTTGTAAATAAAGTTAACTTACTTACTTACTTACATTAGCTATGTTAGCTACATCTGTCATTTTATCGGTGTTAGCTACATTATCTGAGTCACGTTAGCTACCATGAATGCTGCTTAACCCAACCTGGATGGGCTAGTCAGCTAAATGAAATAGATCAGGTGGCATTCATTTTGACAGTATCCATACTACTACTACTAGTATTACCACTACTGCTACTACTACTACTGCTACTACTATTAGTACTACTGCTACTACTATTAGTACTACTACTACCACCACCATCACTACTACTACTACTACTACTAAGTTTACACTATGTGAATATCACATATAACTGCGTGCAAAATGTGAACTATTCAAAGTATTTCTCCTGACTGGCTTCCAGTTGTCGTTTCCTTGTTTAAATATAGGAGACACTAAAATATCTTCTTTATGATGCTCCCGACTGTCAACCACGCCACCAACACTTCTCTAAAGGCTGGGGGAAACCCAGCACACACACACACACACACACACACACACTCATTCATAGACCGCCAACGAACGCTGCTCCACACTTACAATCCCACTGTCAACAGTGTTTAAGCCTGATCATTATTCATTGTAAGAATTTGGAAATCCCCCCATAAAAACCCTCACAACAAACAGATAGAGGGGGTAACATGCAACACAGGTTATTATTATTATTATTATTATTATTATTATAATACATAAATACAAAAATAATAACAATAACAATAATGATAATAATCATTATCATCATCATAATATTATTATTATTATTATGGGTTTTCTGCCTGTTATGTTGCGATAAGAATAAAATGCTTCTAATTTTTTTCAGCCCAGAACGATTTCTGCCAACAGTTTTGAGAGTGTGTAAGTGTATCAGGTGTTTAAGTGTGTGTGTGTGTGTGTGTGTGTGTGTGTGTGTGTGTGTGTGTGTGTGTGTGTGTGTGTGTGTGCGTGTGTGTGTTAATATTTGAAGAGTTGGGGTCAGTGAATGTTTACATTCCAGCAGGCAAAGTAGCCACTATTCTATCAGCCCCATTTACCCTGCTGTGTGTGTGTGTGTGTGTGTGTGTGTGTGTGTGAGAGAGAGAGAGAGAGAGAGAGAGAGAGAGAGAAAGAGAGAGAGAGAGAGAGAGAGAGGGACATGCTGAGAACCCAGTGACCAAATGCTAATAGTTTCAGTCAATAGAGCCTCAGCCAACTCTGACCACCGCAGCTCTCAATCCCAAAATCAACACACACACACACACACACACACACACACACACACACACACACACACACACACACACACACACACACACACACACCAGTCATTACAATACAACAAGTGTACGAAGCATTAAACCCAACAGAGCAGACTGAAGGTTCTGGACCAGCAGACCAGTAGGAACCAATGGACCACTAGGAACCAGTAGGAACCAGCAGACCAGCAGGAACAAGTAGTAACCAGTAACCAGCAGACCACTAGGAGCCAGCAGACCACTAGGAGCCAGCAGACCACTAGGAGCCAGCAGACCACTAGGAGCCAGCAGAGTATCAACTGTCTCAGTTCAACCCGACGTTCCTTGACTGATCCCAGAGCAGTTCAACCTTCTCACGGATCATTTCAGCAACATGTGAATGCTGTTCTATTGTAGGAGTCAGAATGTGGCTGGTAGAATAAAAGGTCCTTCCTGCCAGATGAGGGTCCCTGGGTTAACCTCATGGACCAATCAGAAGCCACGACCGTCCGTCCGTCTGTCTGAGCGCTGTGCCGTGTGACGCAAATCAGCTTTAACATTCTCTCTGGGATCAAGTCACGTGATCCAGACCTGAGAACAGTGGGTGGACTACACAGACTGGTTTACACACAGACTGGTTTACAGACAGACTGGTTTACACACAGACTGGTTTACAGACAGACTGGTTTCTATCCAGACTGGTTTACACACAGACTGGTTTACAGACAGACTGGTTTCTATCACAGACTGGTTTACACACAGACTGGTTTACACACAGACTGGTTTACATCCAGACTGGTTTACACACAGACTGGTTTACACACAGACTGGTTTACACACAGACTGGTTTACAGACAGACTGGTTTACACACAGACTGGTTTACACACAGACTGGTTTACACACAGACTGGTTTACACACAGACTGGTTTACAGCCAGACTGGTTTCTATCCAGACTGGTTTACACACAGACTGGTTTACACACAGACTGGTTTACACACAGACTGGTTTACAGACAGACTGGTTTACACACAGACTGGTTTACAGCCAGACTGGTTTCTATCCAGACTGGTTTCTATCCAGACTGGTTTACACACAGACTGGTTTACAGTCAGACTGGTTTCTATCCAGACTGGTTTCCATCTAGACCAGCAGCCTGGTGTTGAAACACTGAAGAACCATCCAGAACAATGAAGCAGAATAAATAGTAGAGATGAAAGACTCACTGGAACCAGCTCATCAGAAAACACTCTGCCCAGCTTAACAAGTGTGTGTGTGTGTGTGTGTGTGTGTGTGTGTGTGTGTGTGTGTGTGTGTGTGTGTGTGTGTGTGTGTGTGTGTGTGTGTGTGTGTGTGTGTGTGTGTGTAGGGCCAGTATTGAGGCTGATATAGATGTGTAGTGACAGTCAGTTCGACAGCCTTGGGCACCGACTAACCCTCCTTCTCTCTCTCTCTCCTTAGCTCACTCCTTCCTCTACCTCTTTCTTTCCCTCTCTCCAAAAGAAAGGGAATAGGGTGTAACAGCTTCCCTCCTTCCCTCCCTTCCTTCCTTCCCTCCCTCCATCCATTCCTTCTCTCCCCCCTTCTTCCCTCTGTTCCTGATTGACCTGACTGTTGCGCAGCTAAAACACACTCCCACGTGTTCAGAAAGCAGGAAGCAATAAACACACCGACACACACACACACACACACACACACACACACACACACACACACACACACACACACACACACCAAACACCAAACCACACATTTGTAAAGCACAGTGCAGCAGCATGTGAGACTACCTATGGCCTTCAAACTAATAAGAGAGTTGTACTAGTAAAGTAGAGCAGCACACACGCACACACACACACACACGCACGCACACGCACACACACACGCACACGCTACACTGACGCAGTAACAAAGCTGCTGTGACTAACAGCTAACAGCTCTGACCACATAACCTGACACACAGTGAAGTAGAGCAGAACTGAAGAGTCAGTACCTCCCCCACACACACACACACACACACACATGCACGCACACACACACACACACACACACACACACACACACACACACACACACACACACGAGTGAACAAGCCTAAATGACAAGTGGAACTCACAGCAACAAAGATATTCGGGGAAAAAACCTGATAACATAAAGTAGAACAGAGCAAACACACACACACACACACACACACACACACACACACACACACACACAGAACAGAGCGGTCTGTACCTCCTCAGTGACAGCAGGTGTTTCTCCTCCCTGACCCCGAGGAAGAGGAGGAGGAGGAGGAGGAGGAGGAGGAGGAGGAGGAGGAGGAAGACGAAGGCTCAGGTCAGACAGTCATCTCCAAACTGTTGCTGCTCTAGCCTCAGCAGTTAGCAATCCTCTGTCTGTCTGTCTGCTTGTCTGCCTGTCTGTCTGTCTGCCTGCCTGTCTGCCTGTCTGTCTGTCTGCCTGTCTGCCTGTCTGTCTGTCTGCCTGTCTGTCTGTCTGCCTGTCTGTCTGAGCAGTGGGAGCAGAGAACAGAGACGAAGAGCAGGCAGGAAGGGAGGTGGAAATAAAGAAAGCAGAAGTCTCTCTGTCTGCACAGTTCCTCTACTATGCCTGAGTTTCTTACCCCTCCCTCCTCTCTCTCTTTCTCTCTCTCCCTGCCTCCTCTCTCTCTCTCTCTCTTTCTCTCTCTCTCTCTCTCCCTCTTTCTCTCTAACAGCGTCTCAGAGTTGTTCGGTGCAGCAGTGCTGCCGCTGGTAAAGCCATCTGTTGCAACACGTCTGCCTGCCTCTCCACTTTCACTCTCTCTCTCTCTCTCTCTCTCTCACACACACACACACACACACACACACACAGAGCACTGGGGCAGCAGAGGGAGGGCGAGAGAGGGGCGGGCCTTGCCTTGCTGTTGGCTAATGGGAAAACTCAGAAATCGCTGGGATGGGAGGGACCAGCGAGAAGTAGGGAGCGAGAGGACAAAATGAAATAAATACAAGTGAGGACGGAGGGGGGGAGGGAGGGAGGGAGGGGGGGAGAAATACAAGAAGTGGAGAGACACACAGGGGAGGTGGCCAGAGCAGGAGAGAGAGACAGAGAGAGAGAGAGAGAGAGAGAGAGAGAGAGAGAGAGAGAGAGAGAGAGAGAGAGAGAGAGAGAGGATATAAGTTTGTAAGAGGAGTGGAATGAGCAAGCGAGGGATAGACAGAGAGAAAAGGAGGAGGAGGAAGAGGGGAAGTTCTGGAGAGAGGGAACAGGACAGAGGGGGGAGGGTGGGGGTGTAATGGAGCTGCTGGCAGGACTCCTGCTGGGGGGGGTACTGTGTTACCGCTGAACAAGAAGTCTGCTTATGCCCTTTCCACTGAACACCATGCACGCACACACACACACACACAACCACACAGAGCATGCACACACACATACACGCACAGAGCGCACACACAGAGCGCACACACACACACACACACACACACGTGTTAAATGCTGTATTTGAATCAAGTTAGATTCAGGTGTTCAACAGGTTTGTGAATGAACCTGTCCCTCGCTCGGTTCAGGACTGTCACATGTAAAAACAGTCAAAGCGAGAGCAGCAGCAGGTGAGTGATGGAGGCTCTCCTCCGCTCTGCTCCTTCCTCTCCTCATTTCCCATGTAAAGGAGGTGCTGCTGCATGGTGTTACTGCTCAGAGCCCCGAGCGCTAGACATTCAAAACATCTCAACTTTTAGCATCACGCTTCAAACGACCAGCGACTGTTTACCAAGAGAGGAGCCAAGTGAACTCACATCAGGGTCACTGGTGTGTTTAAAGTCGGTTGATGTACCACATGAGACGGAATATCAACAAACTGAAATGTTCAATCGTGTTTTGCAATTGAGAGCAAAAATGTTACAAGAGAGAATCAGAGGACGAGAAAACAAGCAAACAAGATTTAAACACATGATCTTTGGCGCCGGCAGGCCTCCTCTCTACCTTCACCTACTGGGTCTGCTTCAACTGCAGGGATACACTGACCAGCAACTGTACTGGCTTCTTCTTCTTCTTCATCATCATCATCATCATCATCATCCCAGAATTGGTCTAAAACGGTTATGTAGACGAGGAATAATCATTGACTGAAATCTGCCTGGACTGTAAGAACAAATCCCTGCTGCAACCTGACCTGGGCAAGAAACCTGCACCGGACCAGGAGGGCAGGAAAGACCCAGAGGGACACGAGGAACCAGTTAAAAACACTGTCAGCTCCTTGGTCCACTTCAGTGCCCGGGCCCAGCTCACCTTTGCAGTCTGGCCACCGCCGTGCATTGTGGGTCGTTTCAAACAAGCTGCCTGCTTGGTGCACCAGGCTGTTGTTGAAGAGTGATGATGAAGGATAACCAGACAGGACTTACTAGAACTTCATTTCAGAGGGTAATGGGTTTTTTTGGTTGCACATCAGCTACGGTCCGATTAAGACCCTCCTGATTGTGTACTACTGTGTACTATATGATGAAACACCTTTACTACCTCCCGTGTTGTTAATAGTCAGTAGTGTTGGTGTCGACAGACAACAGGAACCACTGATAGGCTGGCAGGGAGGCGTAGTGAACAGGAGGACCAGCTTGAGGCTGAAGTGTCCTGGAGCAAGACACTGACTCCTACCAGCTGACCTTTGACCTCTGACCTCTCTGGAGGAGTATCACAGTACCATTGTTATTATCCTTAAGCAGGCTGTGAAACAATGACCAGGAATGTAAAACTGTAAACGTAAACATCTCAAATATTTCCTGGTTTTCTCTCAGTACTACCTAACTATAACTATACTAACTAATACTAATACTAACTTTACTAACTATTACTAACGATACCAACTAACTATATTAACTATTACTAACTATACTTACTAATACTAACTATACTAACTAATACTAATGATACTAATACTAACTTTAAGATAAGATAAGATAAGATAAGATAAGAGAGACTTTATTAATCCCGCCGTGGGGAAATTCACGTTACAGCAGCTCACAACAATAGAAAAACAGAATATAGAATAGAATAGAATATACAATATACAATATAGTGCAAAAAAAAAACAAGTGTGCAAACAATAGAGTGCCATAAGAAAAAGCAAAAAGATAAACAAGTAGTATTAACAAATTAAATATTAAATATATTTACAAGGTGGTGGAGGGGGAGATGATTGACTGGTTGTTGGGGGGGGGGGTATAACTTACTAACTATTACTAACGATACCAACTAACTATATTAACTATTACTAACTATACTTACTAATACTAACTACACTAACTCATACTAATGATACTAATGATACTAATACTAAGTAATACTAATACAAACAATACTAACTATACTAATACTAACTATACTAATACCAACTATACTAACTAATACTAATGACACTAACTAATACTAACTAAACTAACAATACTAACTAATACTAACAATACTAACTATACTAACTATTACTAACTATACTAACTAATACTAACTATACTAAAACCAACTATACTAACTAATACTAACGACACTAACTAATACTAACTATACTAACAATACTAATATTAACAATACTAGCTATACTAACTATTACTAACGATACTAACTATACTAACTATTACTGACTATACTTACTAATACTAACAATACTAACTATACTAACTATTACTAACGATACTAACTATACTAACTATTACTAACTATACTTACTAATACTAACTATACTAACTATTACTAACTATACTTACTAATACTAACTATACTAACTATTACTAACGATACTAACTATACTAACTATTACTAACTATACTTACTAATACTAACTATACTAACTATTAGTAACTAATACTAACTAATACTAAGTATAATAATTAACTTCTCAAGTCTGGAATACTACTAATAGACTACTACTACTACTATTACCACTATTACTACTACCACCACTACAACAACCACTACTACTACTATTACCATGACTACTATTACCACTACTATTACTATTACTACCACGACTAGTACCACCACTAGTACTACCACTAGTATTACTATTACTACCACAACTAGTACCACCACCACCACCACTAGTACTACCACTACTTTTATTACTACTACCACTACTACTACTACTATTACTAATAATAACAATACTATAGTACTTTTCTTAAAAGTTAAGTCATATAAACTAGGAGGAATAAAACATTTCAACATTTCAGACGAATAAGAGAATCTGAGGAAAAGAGGAAACTACAGCAGCTAACACAGCTGGCTGTGTGTGTGTGTGTGTGTGTGTGTATGTGTGTGTGTGTGTGTGTGTGTGTGTGTGTGTGTATGTGTGTGTGTGTGTGTGTGTGTGTGTGTGTGTGTGTGTGTGTGTGTGTGTGTGTATGTGTGTGTGTGTGTGTGTGTGTGTGTGTGTGTGTGTGTGTATGTGTGTGTGTGTGTGTGTGTGTGTGTGTGTGTGTGTGTGTGTGTGTATGTGTGTGTGTGTGTGTGTGTGTGTGTGTGTGTGTGTGTGTGTGTGTGTATGTGTGTGTGTGTGTGTGTGTGTGTGTGTGTGTGTGTGTGTTCAGTCACTTGGGCAGATTTCCAGATGGTACCATTCCTCTGCTGTCCTGTTGGTCTGAGACACGCACACACACACACACACACACACACACACACACACACACACACACACACACAGAGTCCTCCTGGGTCCATGAGCAGTAAAGCATCCTGGGAAAACAGTTGTCCAGCTGCTCCAGCAGCCTGAGGGGCTCGAGGGGAGAAACCACATGGAGTCAACTACAGACTTCACAACTATTTACCCAGCGGTCTCTAATGTCTCTATTGTCTCTAATGTCTCTATTGTCTCTAATGTCTCTATTGTCTCTAATGTCTCTAATGTCTCTAATGTCTCTATTGTCTCTAATGTCTCTAATGTCTCTATTGTCTCTATTGTCTCTAATGTCTCTATTGTCTCTAATGTCTCTAATGTCTCTATTGTCTCTAATGTCTCTAATGTCTCTATTGTCTCTAATGTCTCTAATGTCTCTATTGTCTCTATTGTCTCTAATGTCTCTATTGTCTCTAATGTCTCTATTGTCTCTAATGTCTCTAATGTCTCTATTGTCTCTAATGTCTCTATTGTCTCTAATGTCTCTATTGTCTCTAATGTCTCTAATGTATCTAATGTCTCTATTGTCTCTAATGTCTCTAATGTCTCTATTGTCTCTAATGTCTCTAATGTCTCTATTGTCTCTATTGTCTCTAATGTCTCTATTGTCTCTAATGTCTCTAATGTCTCTATTGTCTCTAATGTCTCCATTGTCTCCATTATCTCTAATGTCTCTATTGTCTCTAATGTCTCTAATGTCTCTATTGTCTCTAATGTCTCTATTGTCTCTAATGTCTCTAATGTCTCTATTGTCTCTAATGTCTCTATTGTCTCTAATGTCTCTAATGTCTCTAATGTCTCTATTATCTCTAATGTCTCTAATGTCTCTATTGTCTCTAATGTCTCTAATGTCTCCATTGTCTCTAATGTCTCCATTGTCTCTAATGTCTTTATTGTCTCTAATGTCTCTAATGTCTCCATTGTCTCTAATGTCTCTATTGTCTCTAATGTCTCTATTGTCTCTAATGTCTCTAATGTCTCCATTGTCTCTATTATCTCTGTCTCTAATGTCTCTATTGTCTATAATGTCTCTAATGTCTCCATTGTCTCTATTGTCTCTATTGTCTCTATTGTCTCTAATGTCTCCATTGTCTCTAATGTCTCTATTGTCTCTAATGTCTCTGATACTTGAACCCGTTGTTTTACAGCAGGACTTTGTGACAGGCACCTCAGTTTTCCCACGCTCCATGAATCATCATAGACCACACTGACCTGCCAGGTCCACCAGTTCCTGCTGTTTGACTCTGAAACGTCACAAATGTCCTTCATTTGTTTCAGGAAGCTGCCACAGATCCAGTAGGTGGATATAAATCCTATTAACTACGTGTGTTGATTTTCTCGTTAGACTCCCAGCGGTCCCTCAAGCTGTCAACACCACCGACAGAAAGACAAATGCATCTGTCTGTTGAAGCCTAACAGATTAAAATCACTTTGTTAGAAATACTGTTGTTTCATTCCAAAGTGTTGAGTGAGTGTGTTGGTCATAGTGCTGCAGGTCCAGGACTGTGGAGACCCTGAGAGGACGATGCCAAACAGGGTTTCTCCAGGCTCAGGACGGGGCTTCGGTGGTCCACCACCATGTGGATCTGTTAGGGGATCAGTTAAAGCTTTTGGTGGTCCTTGTAGATCCATACAGACCATATGAATGTACGCCCCCTAGTGACCGGGCTGTCAGCAGCAACAAAAATCAAAATACATAATGGAGGTCGTGGTAGACTTTTCTCTCTGCTGTAACATAAGCACACTGCCACGTTAGATGTTAGAGAAGCTTGTTTGAGAAAGGATGGTTGCCAGGTTGAAAAGCTCCAGTACTTTAGTGCCACTGTAGGAAAGTGTAGCTGTGCACGCCCCTGTGCACGCCCCTGTGCACGCCCCTGTGCACGCCCCTGTGCACGCCCCAGACCAGAAGGAAACTGGTTCTAGTTCATCTTTGTTCGGTCGGTCTTGGGCAGAGCCGTCCTTCTTTCAGGTTTCCGGTGGCGGTCGACCTCGTGTGCAGCTTCCAAATGTGGCCAAACCACCTGGTTGTTTTGAAAAATCTTTTGCTCAGATCTTTTCTTCATCTCCTGAGAAACAGGGCAGATCTCATCTTGTGATCACCTCCATCTGAGATGTTTCTCCTCAAACCCCTGAGGAGCAACGAGGAGACGACAGAGAGAGAGAAAGGAGATCAGTGTGAAGATGCTACCATGTGACATAACGGTCATCACTCCTCCTGTGTGGCTTCAACAGTGTTGAGTTTCCTCTGAGACCTTCTTCTGATCTTATGGTTTCATATCCAGGAGATTAAATGACTCTTATTCCAGATCATGTGGAGATCTGCTGTTGTGATCAGATCAACATGAGCTGATATGTGGTTGATTCTCCTGAGTTGAATTTCCTTTAGTCTCATCTTAGTCATCAGAGCTCATCAGAGTCTAGGAGACATAAAAGGTAGAAACATGAGATCTCTTCTTGCTTTCCTCTGGGTCACCTTGAGCCTCAACGCTCCCCCCAGCACCATGGAGGCCCAGTGGAGCTGCATGGTGGCCACCAGCAGCAGACTGGTTGTACTGGGCAGCTCCCAGTGTGAATGTGTGAATGTGTGAACATGAAGCAGAGTGTTGTCAACCTTCCCTGATCAGTAAGGTTGTGCAACATCATAATAACAGACACACCACTGGGTCCCTGAAGAGAAACACGTTCACCCCTCTGTCGTCGTCTAGCAGCCATCTTGGTTTTTCTACTGCAGCAACAATGGCAGGAAAATACTGCAGATAGACATCTAAACACTGTGTGTGTGTGTGTGTGTGTGTGTGTGTGTGTGTGTGTGTGTGTGTGTGTGTGTGTGTGTGTGTGTGTGTGTGTGTGTGTGTGTGATGAATGAGTGCGCTCCCCGCCCTGCAGGGTAATATATTTCTCAACCAGAACAACACTTAGTGTCAGGGAGAACAGGATTAATAGAAGACCACCTACACACACACACACACACACACACACACACACACACACACACACACACAAGCACACACACAAACACGCACACACACAAACACGCACACACACACACACACACACAGACACACACACACAGACTGTGTCAACTGAGACCAAAATGCCTGTGGTTTTACAGGAAATGATGTCATCAGGCTTCCAGCAGTAAGACATGACACCATGATGACATCAGCCCAGGAGGACCAATGAGATCAGCCGACCTTCAGAGGCCCTGACAGGACAGCTGCAGGTAGCAGGATCTGGATCTAGTGGTAATCAAATCCACGTAGAGCAGTTGTGTAACTTGATATGTGTTTTGTTCATTTTGCCTTAGAATAGAATAGAATAGAATAGAATAGAATAGAATAGAATAGAATAGAATAGAATAGAATAGAATAGAATAGAATAGAATAGAAGGTCAGTGGCTTGATTTTTGCAGGGAAACATGGTGAGCAACTCTCTCCCACCCTGAACTACCGCTGAGGAGCCGTTGAGCAAGACACTGCCCCAGCGGAGCTGCTCAGTGGGGCCAGTAGGAGACTGTGGTTGTACTGGTCAGCTCCCAGTGGGGAAGGCAGGGGTCTGTGGTTGTACTGGTCAGCTCCCAGTGGGGAAGGCAGGGGTCTGTGGTTGTACTGGTCAGCTCCCAGTGGGGAAGGCAGGGGTCTGTGGTTGTACTGGTCAGCTCCCAGTGGGGAAGGCAGGGGTCTGTGGTTGTACTGGTCAGCTCCCAGTGGGGAAGGCAGGGGTCTGTGGGAACACCAACACATGTATTCCCATCCAAACCTTCTTGGATCATCAGTGAACCAAATCTAAACATCTACGTGGCTGATGTTGGCTGGGCGTCAAACAATCAATCATGTTTAATGTTAACAGGCTTCGTTGCTACCTCTCTCTCTCTCTCACACACACACACACACACACACACACACACACACACACACACACACACACACACACACACACAACCCCCCAACCCAGCCTTCAGAGGAAACTTGTCCCTATTCAATGAGCTGCAAATTAGACTGACCCTTTCCTGCAACCCCCAACCCACAGCCCCCCCCCCCCCCCACACACACACACACACACACACACACAGAATCCTACCATGCTCTATGCCCTCTCTCTCTCTCTCTCTCTCTCTCTCTCTCTGTTTCTGTCGGTCTTGGCTCGCTCCCTCTCTCTCTTTTCACTTTGCATCCTCTCTTTAGAGGCCCTGTCATGTCCTAACACACAGAATGGCCATCAGTCAGACCACACACACACACACACACACACACACACACACACACACACACACACACACACACTCATACAAAGAAACACACTCACACAGAAAGAGGCACAGAGCGAGAGACGTAGACAGACATGGGAAAGGAGGGGGAGAAGGTCATTAACTCTACAAAAGAGGCAGAACACATTAGAACGGTTAAAACAGCAGCTGATGGATGGAGGGACGGGTGGGGGTCTGGAGGGAAGAAGGGATAGATGGATGGATGGGTGGAGAGATAGATGGATGATAGTGTGACTGGATAGATGGATGGGAGATGAAGGAATGGATGAATAGATGGGTGAATGCATGGATGGATGGATGCATAGGGGAGGGATAGATGGAGGGATGGAAAGAGAAGAGTTCAGACAAGCTGAAGTTGCGGCAGTGAGTTTCCCACCTGATGGGCCTCTTAACTAACCACTAACCTCTTAACTAACCACTAACCACTAACCTCTTAACTAACCACTAACCACTAACCTCTTAACTAACCACTAACCTCTTAACTAACCACATACCTCTTAACTAACCACTAACCTACCTCTTAACTAACCACTAACCACTAACCTCTTAACTAACCACTAACCTCTTAACTAACCACATACCTCTTAACTAACCACTAACCTCTTAACTAACCACTAACCTCTTAACTAACCACTAACCTCTTAACTAACCACTAACCTTTTAACTAACCACTAACCACTAACCTCTTAACTAACCACTGACCACTAACCTCTTAACTAACCACTAACCTCTTAACTAACCACTAACCACTAACCTCTTAACTAACCACTAACCTTTTAACTAACCACTAACCTCTTAACTAACCACTAACCTCTTAACTAACCACATACCTCTTAACTAACCACTAACCTCTTAACTAACCACTAACCTCTTAACTAACCACTAACCTCTTAACTAACCACTATCTCACCACTAGCTTACAGATCAGACTGAGGGCCTCAGTAAAAACACTATGAATCATCTTCTAGATTCAAAACCCAAGACTCTATTTTATGTCCTATCTCCTTCTCTTCTCTCCTATCTCATCCTCTCCTATCTCCTTCTCTTCTCTCCTATCTCATCCTCTCCTATCTCCTTCTCTTCTCTCCTATCTCATCCTCTCCTATGTCATCCTCTCCTCTCCTATCTCCATCTCTCCTCTCCTATCTCCTTCTCTCCTCTCCTATCTCCTTCTCTTCTCTCCTATCTCCTCCTGTCCTCTCCTATCTCCTTCTCTCCTCTCCTATCTCCTCCTCTTCTCTGTTTCAGAATCCTTTAAGGCCCAAGTGATGCACCGCAGGCAGGAGATTGGAAGTGTCAACACTAAGGCACTGGTATTTGTGTGTGTGTGTGTGTGTGTGTGTGTGTGTGTGTGTGTGTGTGTGTGTGCATGCGTGCATGTGTGTGTGTGTGTGTGTACAGCACTGTTTTTAGTGTTGGAAATACATGAACTGTTATTGTACATCTGCTTGTCACCTCAGTGCTTGAGCCTTAATCTGGCATTTATCAAACTAGTCTGACGTCAAAAACCGATGGGAACAGAATCACAAAGGCCTGAATCTACTAGTACTAGTCTACTACAACTGAATCTACTAGTACTAGTCTACTACAACTGAATCTACTAGTACTAGTCTACTACAACTGAATCTACTAGTACTAGTCTACTATTAGACGCAACACAGTCACAGTTCAAGAGGAGCTCAGGGGGTAACAACACAAACCCAAGAAGAAGAAGAGGATCCCTGAGACAAAAACACATTCATCTGTATGAACTATTAACTATAACTATAACTATCAACTACTAACATGAAAGAGAACAACAGACCAACCAGTTCCTTAGCAACAGCCGTGGTTCAGTGTTGGTGAGTGGCTGAACTGTGTGGCTCCGGTCAGACCGTCCTCTGGGGGCCAATAGAGGCTGGTATGTATATTGGTAACCATAGCAACAGAAGGGCAGCATGTTTAAATTAATTCATAGCAAGTGGTTAATTAGTGCACAGCCAGTCTCTTCACAGCAGGACTGTCTGCTCACACACACACACACACACACACAAGCGATTGACAGGTTCACTAGTGAAGTTAAGTGCAGAGTTTATCTGGTGTAATGATTGATCAATACTTCTTTCCTCTCTTGTTTCTTTTCCCCACCATATTTTCTCCTCTCCTATCTTCTCGTATCTCCTCTCCTCCTCTTATCCTTTCGTATCTCCTCCTTTCCTCTTCTATCTCCTCCTCTCATCTCCTATCTCCTATTCTTTCCTCTCCTATCGCCTCCTTTCTTCTCCTCTCTCCTCCTCGTCTATCTCCTCCTCTCCTCTTTTCTCCTATCTCCTCCTTTCTTCTCCTATCTCCTCCTCTCCTCTCCTATCTCCTCCTCTCCTCTTTTCTCCTATCTCCTCCTCTCCTCTCCTATCTCCTCCTCTCCTCTTTTCTCCTATCTCCTCCTTTCTTCTCCTATCTCCTCCTCTCCTCTCCTATCTCCTCCTCTCCTCTCCCTCCCTACCAGAGCATGTTGGTGTGAGGTCAGAGGGTTGACAGGAAGCATCCATCACCCGTGTTTGGTCATCTATTCTCTTATGCACGTCCGATGTCAGGGTGTGTTGTCGCAGCAACATGTTTGAGTGACAGGTCATATCTCTAGCTGATGGAAACACTGACTGCCCTAACACACACACACACACACACACACACACACACACACACATCAATAGGATTTACATTGAAACAATAAAAACCTGTAATAGAAACACAAAAGGACAAGCAGCCAGTAGAGCAGTATAGTGCAATAAAAAACAGTTTCAGGGATCAACGAGGCCCTGGTTCAGTTTGACATGTTTTTTCAAACGAATGGGATCAATAATAATAATAATAATTGGTAATAACAGTATCAAACATTGTTGGAAATAAAAAAGA
>JAXDDW010000118.1:165000-170000 GCA_034670385.1 Hoplostethus mediterraneus | reverse complement strand
CTCAACACAGCATCCACTACTACAGAGACAGGAGCTCTTGTGTGTGTGTGTCTCTAGACAGCCTACTATCAGATCTCTATCAGGTTATTGATGACCTCAACGCTCTAATCAATACTCAGAGAGGTCACCCCTCTCCATCCCTGCTTCACTCTTCACTCTGTCACCTCTCTCTCTCTCTCTCTCTCTCTCTCTCTCTCTCTCTCTCTCTCTCTCTCTCTTCTCTGCACTCTCTATCCAAAACAGACCTCTAATGTTATTTCCTATTAACCCTGATCAGACACACACACAAACTAGAAAACACACACACACCCATAGACGCTTCTCATTAAAACACACACACACACACACACACACACACACACACACACACACACACACACGAAGGAAACATACACACTCAGCTATAACATGCTCATGCAGGCATACGCCCTGACACACACACACAAAAAGGAGAGATATTCATAGACACATATAACACACTCATGCAGGCAACGCCCTTACACACACACACACACACACACACACACAGACACACACACACACACACACACACACACACACACACACACACACACACGGCCAGTGCAGACAGTGCAGTAGTGTTTGTCTCTAAGTGTCTCATATTAACCAGATTCCAGTCCGATTACTGACTGGAAGACAGACAATAAAACTCTTGACTACCTCCTTTCTACTCCTCCTTCTCCTCTCTTTTCCTTCCCTTCCTCTCCTCCTCCATCATCACCCTCCCTACTTCCTTCCAGGCTCCACCTCCTTCCTCCTTTTCTCTACTCCTCCTTGCTCTCCAGTCCTTCTGCCAATTAATTCCTCATCCATTCATCAATTAAGTGTCACTTTTTGCTTTGACAGAGACCAGACGTCCTCCTCTTCCTCCTCCTCCTCCTCCTCCTCTAAACTCTGACACAATACAATAGAATCATTTACAACCTCCTCCTCCTCCTCCTCCTCCTCCAGCTCCTCCTCCCGTCTTCTCCACTTCTTTGTTACTCTAATATAAAAAGGGTCACTGTCTCTAATGTCTCTAATGTCTCTCTCGTGACAGAGACCAGACAGTCTTTCTCTATCTCACACACACACACACACACACACACACACACACACACACACACACACACACACACACACACACACACACACACACACACACACACACACACACCCAGCTAGCCCGTCCCTTAGCCTGCTCATCCTTGTGGCTGACTGTGTGGATTACTGTCAGTCAGGTTTCATAACTACCAGCTGATGTTCAGTCATAATCTCAGTAATAGTTTTTAAGCAGGTCAGGTCAGGAACCCTGTCACCCTAACCCCAACCCCAATCCTAACCCTAACCCTAACACAGCATGAAACATCTGCCGTGTGGTGGACGCCGTGAGCTCAGACCTCAGATCAGCTTGGGTCTGGGTTTGGACCCAAGACGTTGTGGTCATGTGGTGATGCACCTTAGACCACTGAGCCCAAGTTCATACATTTCATCATTGGAGGCCCCAGTGGGAATCAAACCCCCAACCCTGGCAGTGTAAGTGCCTTGCTCTGCCCATTGAGCGACACAGGGAATTGAACCCCTAACCTACTTGAACTTACTTATCCAAGGAAGGTTTTTCATGTTCTCTCTCTTCCATACAGGTGGAGAGATTTGCACTGCAGCAGTTTGGTAGCTGGTGTGTCTGAGCTGAACCTGCAGCTCAACAACAGAAGACCTCCTCCGTCACTCTGACAGACAGACAGACAGACAGACAGACAGACAGACAGACAGACAGACATGAACAGACCTGGACCAGTCACCGGAACCCGTGGGCGCTGTGTTTGTTGAAGGAGGCGAACAAGTTAGAAAAAAAGATTCTGCTCAGGAGAAATACGAAAACAACAACTTCATTTAAAATAGTGGCAAATACGAGTCCAGAACAGGGGAAGGATGGAGGGATGGAGGGATGGAGGGATGGAGGGAGGGAGGGATGGAGGGAGGGATGGAGGGAGGGATGGAGGGAGGGATGGAGGGAGGGATGGAGGGAGGGATGGAGGGATGGATGGAGGGAGGGATGGAGGGAGGGATGGAGGGAGGGATGGATGGAGGGATGGAGGAGGATGGAGGGATGGAGGGAGGGATGGAGGGAGGGAGGGATGGAGGGATGGAGGGAGGGATGGAGGGATGGAGGGAGGGATGGATGGAGGGATGGAGGGATGGAGGGAGGATGAGGAGTCAAACAGCAGCTGTTGTAAGCATCGTTGTTGATGTACAGCTGTAGAGGACCTGGTCACCTGGACCGAGGGTTTAATCCACCAGCAGGATTATGGATTATCCATCTGTCAACATAGTTCTAGTTTCTAAACAGACAACAACAAATGACCCCAACGACCTGACAGGACGGGGGGGGGGGGGGGGGGGGGATCATATACACAGGGTGGGAAACACCAGCCACATCTCACATCTGCTCATCATACTGGACCACCAGCAGCTAGGTAGAGGGGGAGGGATGGAGGGAGGAGAGGAGGAGGAATGTTTGAAGGAGGGAGGAGAGGAGGTAGAGGGGGAGGGATGGAGGGAGGAGAGGAGGAGGAATGTTTGAAGGAGGGAGGAGAGGAGGTAGAGGGGGAGGGATGGAGGGAGGAGAGGAGGAGGAATGTTTGAAGGAGGGAGGAGAGGAGGTAGAGGGGGAGGGATGGAGGGAGGAGAGGAGGAGGAATGTTTGAAGGAGGGAGGAGAGGAGGTAGAGGGGGAGGGATGGAGGGAGGAGAGGAGGAGGAATGTTTGAAGGAGGGAGGATCAGTGTGTATTGTGAGCTGTGATCCAACATGAGACCTGACTACCATAACTAATGGATGGGAACGGCCACACACACTGCTCTGTGTGTGTGTGTGTGTGTGTGTGTGTGTGTGTGTGTGTGTGTGTGTGTGTCTGTGTGTGTGTGTATAATGGTACTCGCTCCACCAGGTTCAGTAAACTAACTCTGAGTCTAACTCTGCACTCTGAGTTGATTCATTCTGAGATGGAACAAGTCTGAGTTTTCGGTTCCAGAACAGCTGATCTGAGTTTGTTCAATCAACCGTGACTATGTTCACCTTGAGTTAAGCACGACGACAATAACAAGCCATCATACTACGAGTCACCATGGCAACCAGCGGGCAGAAGGGGCCCGCCCATGTGTGTCCACGTGCACCTCATAGAAATACATCGTCTATGCACAATATCTGCATCATATCACCACATATGAATGTTTTTCAACCTACTAATACTTTTACTAGTGGTATTAATTATTTGAATACATATTTTATTTTAATATAGGCCATAATGAAAAAGTCATACTTTTTACATATAACCAGTTATTCCAATTTTTATAATGCTTTTCTTTATTATAGTATACAAATACAAATATATATATATTTGTTCAATTAATTAAGACGATGCTTACTTCTGTTTTCATAATGTGCTCTGATAGCAGTTACGCGTCTGGTAGGTTCAGTTCCGCGCAAAAGTGTGCACGCAATTACGCATCTGTGCGTCCGGTGGGTACGGGGCGTGTGTGTGTGTGTGTGTGTGTGTGTGTGTGTGTGTGTGTGTGTGTGTGTGTGTGCGCATCAGACGTAACATCACTTTCCCTGAATGAACGGGCCAAATACTTTCCCCAATACTGCGTTCATTAACTGTCCCCTTCAAAATACTACGTGGTATTCAGTCACGTCCCTCCGTGTTCAGATCGGTTTGGACCAGGCAGGAAGTCAGACACAGGAACGGCATAGAGCAGCCAGTCAATTTCAAAATAAAACAAATTTCAAAATAAAACAAAACAAATAAAATAATCGTTCATTAATCGTAATGGAGGTAAAAGTTTGAAATAATCACGATATTGATTTTTAGTCATATCGCCCCCCCCTACTCAGACCCCTTCTCCTTCAAATCACCCTTCTCTTTTATCCATCACTCTCTTTCCTTTCTGCACCTCCATCATTCACCCTCTCTCCTCTCTCTCCCTCCGTCTCTCTCTCCTCTCACTCCCTCCATCACTCTCTCCTCTCTCTCCCTCAGTCTCTCTCTCCTCTCACTCCCTCCATCACTCTCTCCTCTCTCTCCCTCCGTCTCTCTCTCCTCTCTCTCCCTCAGTCTCTCTCTCCTCTCTCTCCCTCCATCACTCTCTCCTTTCTCTCCCTCAGTCTCTCTCTCCTCTCTCCTTCCATCACTCTCTCTCCTCTCTCTCCCTCCATCACTCTCTCCTCTCTCTCCCTCAGTCTCTCTCTCCTCTCTCTCCCTCCATCACTCTCTCCTCTCTCTCCCTCAGTCTCTCTCTCCTCTCTCTCACTCCATCACTCTCTCCTCTCTCTCCCTCTGTCTCTCTCTCCTCTCTCTCCCTCAGTCTCTCTCTCCTCTCTCTCCCTCCATCACTCTCTCCTCTCTCTCCTTCCTCAGTCTCTCACCTCCTCCATTCAGCTGTCTGTCAAATTGAAGTGATATCCATTCATGGAAAACCAAACTCGTCTAACATCGAGGGAAAGCTGCTGTTACCTGACGTGGTTCACAGTTCAATTAACCATGACCTGAACCTGAACCACACCTGAACCAGACTGGTGTAGTTACCAGAACCTGAACCACACCTGAACCAGACTGGTGTAGTTACCTGAACCTGAACCACACCTGAACCAGACTGCTTTAGTTACCAGAACCTGAACCACACCTGAACCAGACTGGTGTAGTTACCAGAACCTGAACCACACCTGAACCAGACTGGTGTAGTTACCAGAACCTGAACCACACCTGAACCAGACTGGTGTAGTTACCTGAACCTGAACCACACCTGAACCAGACTGGTGTAGTTACCAGAACCTGAACCACACCTGAACCAGACTGGTGTAGTTACCTGAACCTGAACCACACCTGAACCAGACTGGTGTAGTTACCTGAACCTGAACCACACCTGAACCAGACTGGTGTAGTTACCAGAACCTGAACCACACCAGAACCTGAACCACACCTGAACCAGACTGGTGTAG
>JAXDDW010000118.1:152500-162500 GCA_034670385.1 Hoplostethus mediterraneus | reverse complement strand
CAAGTAACAACAACAATATTTATTTAACTGAAACTCCATAGTGGACATCAGTAGGAAGGATTTCTCCACCTACATGAGTCTGTCTACCTGTCTGCCTGCCTGCCTGTCTGTCTGTTTGCCTGTCTGTCTGCCTGTCTGACCTGTCTGTCTGCCCCTCAGCCTGTCAGTCTGTCATGTTACTAGGCAGCCCTCTTCTTCACCATCATTAAATAATAAATGAAGGCCCTTCTACTAAAACCAGAACCTGAAGAGAATAGTGGACCAGCACAGCAGGAGACACACACACACACACACACACACACACACACACACACACACACACAGAATCAGCAGTAGTCCAGTAATAGCTCCCACAGGGAACAACCTTATCAATATGCCAGTGGATCGAGGAGAGGAGAAGGAGGATCAAAGGTTGACCAGTTAAAGGCACGATCAATAATCCAGAGAGCAACAACGGGGTGAAGTCATTTCCAACAGACGGTCCAACCCTCACCTGGTTGGGATCATGAACGAGGCTCTGGCAGGTAACCAACCACCACTAGTCATGTTCTATTATATCTACAATCTGGTTGGTTCAATTAGAAGCCTGAATAGTGTTGTATTATTATTATTATTATTATTGTTAATATTATTATTGTTGTTATTGTTATTGTTATTGTTATTGTTATTGTTATTATTGTTATTATTGTTATTGTTATTATTTCTATGGTTCACATTTCAGATTGGGGCTTTCAGGTTTGTGGTCCTGACTGAGTCGTAACTTCAAAGGTCTCTATTAGAAGCCGAGTTCAAATATTAATAACTGCAGCCAGCTCTTTAATCAATATCTGTGACTCACACACACCAACACACACCGACGCATAGCAACACACCGTCACATAGCAACATCGCTTCACAGCAACATACATCAGCACATAGCAACAACCCATACCACTATACTAGACTATACTAGACTATACTAGACTATACTAGGCTATACTAGACTATACTAGGCTATACTACACTACACTATATTATGCTACCCTATACTAGACTATACTAGACTATACTAGACTATACTAGACTATACTAGACTATACTAGACTATACTAGGCTATACTAGACTATACTAGACTATACTAGGCTATACTAGGCTATACTAGGCTATACTACACTACACTATATTATGCTACACTATGCTACACTATACTAGACTATACTAGACTATACTAGACTATACTAGACTATACTAGGCTATACTAGGCTATACTAGACTATACTAGGCTATACTAGGCTATACTAGACTATACTAGACTATACTAGGCTATACTAGACTATACTAGACTATACTAGGCTATACTAGGCTATACTAGGCTATACTAGACTATACTAGGCTATACTATACTACACTGGGAACCAATCACAGCCCTCAGTACAGTAGGCTGGGAACACTGTGAGAGACTTTGAAGAGATGAAAAACAACCGAAAACAAATGAAACCAATTAGTTTTGACTTGAAGATGGAGGTGACGAAGTCAGGGAAGATATCTGCTGCCACAGGACAAACACTTCATTTGTAAGTGTTGACCCTTCAGACTGCTGGGCTGAAACACAACATGACACACTAGCGGGTGCTTGATAAAAATAGGTACCACCAGCACTACAGCATACACCACTACCTAGCAACACCAGAAAGTCATCTACCTTTTCTTTCCAGTTAACTGACGCAGCGTGAGAGACGGCATATAGGCACCGGGACGCAAATTCATATTTCAGTGTTTGCTTTTTTTGTTTGTTTGCCTTTCAAGACTTCAAACAAAGTGATCACAAGGAGAGGACATGGAATTTATTGCAGTAGGGGTGGGTGGTAATTCCCTTCATCTTTGGTAATTAAAAACCTAGTGCACCTAACCTACCTAACCTACCTAACCTACCTAACTTCCCTAACTTCCCTAACCTACCAAACCTACCTAACTTCCCTAACCTACCTAACCTACCTAACCTACCTAACCTACCTAACGTACCAAACCTACCTAACTTCCCTAACCTACCTAACCTACCTAACCTACCAAACCTACCTAACTTCCCTAACCTACCTAACCTACCTAACCTACCTAACCTACCAAACCTACCTAACTTCCCTAACCTACCTAACCTACCAAACCTACCTAACCTACCTAACCTACCTAACTTCCCTAACCTACCTAACCTACCAAACTTCCCTAACCTACCTAACCTACCAAACCTACCAAACCTACCTAACCTACCTAACTTCCCTAACCTACCTAACCTACCTAACTTCCCTAACCTACCTAACCTACCAAACCTACCTAACTTCCCTAACCTACCTAACCTACCTAACTTCCCTAACCTACCTAACTTCCCTAACCTACCTAACCTACCAAACCTACCTAACTTCCCTAACCTACCTAACCTACCTAACTTCCCTAACCTACCTAACCTACCTAACCTACCTAACTTCCCTAACCTACCTAACCTACCTAACCTACCAAACCTACCTAACTTCCCTAACCTACCTAACCTACCTAACCTACCTAACCTACCAAACCTACCTAACTTCCCTAACCTACCTAACCTACCTAACCTACCTAACTTCCCTAACCTACCTAACCTACCAAACCTACCTAACTTCCCTAACCTACCTAACCTACCTAACCTACCTAACTTCCCTAACCTACCTAACCTACCTAACCTACCTAACTTCCCTAACCTACCTAACCTACCTAACCTACCAAACCTACCTAACTTCCCTAACCTACCTAACTTCCCTAACCTACCTAACCTACCTAACCTACCTAACCTACCAAACCTACCTAACTTCCCTAACCTACCTAACCTACCTAACCTAGCCTAGTGCAAGTCCCTCAAACAGGGAAGCAGACGGTTTGGAGGCCCAGGATGCAGCGCGACCCAACACCTGCTAATCACTGATTCTGTCTTGACTGCGAGGACTCTCATGCCTGACTCTGCTCTCCACCCTCTCAATGTCACATCTTGGCAAATATGGTATTAAATATGTGTGTGTGTGTGTGTGTGTGTGTGTGTGTGTGTGTGTGTGTGTGTGTGTGTGTGTGTGTGTGTGTGTGTGTGTGTGTGTGTGTGTGTGTGTAATGACATTGCATTATTCACCATATATCTGAGTGTTGGGCAATTTTACACATTATTATAGCTTTATTATTATTATTATTATTATTATTATTATAGCTATATTATAGCTTATAGCTAAAAGGTGTTTTCACAATAAGAGTCTTTCTCGGGTTGGATGAAATCCAGCTGTAGCAAAGCTGCTTTCTCTTGCACTGGCACAACAAAGTGAAACAAATGTGTGAAGACAGATTTGCCTGATGCACAACTCCTAAGACTACTGATGTACAATATTGTGAACAGGCTCAGCAGAACTGGCCATATTAATAATAAACACTACCTTTACAAAAGTAGCCTGCTGGAAAAGGAGTAGGTTATCAGCACTGTGACGCGGTGCCAGTATCCTGCTGGAAGCGTTTGATCTGACCGGAGGGATGAACCTGCTCAGCAACACTGTTTAACGCTGTGGCATTCACACAGTGCTCCGTTGGTACTAAGGGGCCTGATGTGTATCGACAACGTTCTCCACACTGATACACCAATGTATCATTGACACCAGTTAGGATGGATCCATGCTGGTAGGTCAAATTCTGAACCTGCCATCAGCAGCTCACAAGAAGAGAGTGAGATTCATCGGGCCAGATGTGTTTACAGGCTTCAGTCGTCCCAGCATCGTCATCATAGTCCGTGTGCTTTCAGGTTTGACAAGATGCCCTTCTGCACACTCCTGTCCTGAGCTGCATTACTGTTATCTTCTGCACACTCCTGTCCTGAGCTGCATTACTGTTATCTTCTGCACACTCCTGTCCTGAGCTGCATTACTGTTATCTTCTGCACACTCCTGTCCTGAGCTGCATTACTGTGGTCCGCCTGTTATCTTGGATGAGTCTGAGTGAGGTGAGTCTACAACTTTGCTGCGTCTCCCCCTCTTGCAGTAAAGCGGTTCTGACGTGTGGTAAATCCCTAGTGGGTATGATTTTACATTCTAAAAAACTGTGTTTTGCACTTCTTCTACATAAAAGAGTTTTCAAATGACGGCCATTATTGTCGGGAGTCTTTTGCCTGAGTTGCCCTCCAGGAACTCATATTTGGGTCCTGATAAAGCTGCTCTTTAGAGGAGTCAATAATTCCCTCTACATCCTCACTAAACTGAAACACTTCTCCTTGCTAGCCGGAGGCCGCTTGGTCCGCTGATATTCTTATGATTTGCTTGGAGGCTCCAGGCGATGTGAGGGAAAAGACTTCCATTTGAATAGCACTTCACCATGGTGCAACATCCAGCCTCCTCTTGCATCATTGGGTGTGGTTTCTGTGCGCTTTGCATCTTGATCCCTCAGCAAACATGGCTTCCACACTTGTCAGCATAATCACATTTGCATGGTCCAACCATCTGGACCTGCAGAAAATAGTGATAATGACTGGAGGATTCTGGGATACTGTTTCTATGGGATTCTCAGTACCTGATTGTGGGTTCTTCTTCTCAGAAGATGCAAGTTGGGTTGCTAACCTTTGCTGCTAAACAATCACATGGTAGAAATGATGTTTGAGGGGCGTGCTGGTGGTTAGAGGTCTACGCCGAACACCACATAACCGTGACGTCGTGGGTTTGAATCCGGCCCGGGCCTATGCATGTCACCCCCCCTCTCTCACCTGATCTTTCCTGTCTCTCTACTGGCAAATAAAGGCAGAATGCCAAAAACAAATAATAATTTAAAAAAAGAAATGGTGTTTGAGAAGCGTGCTATCATAAGAGATAATAATGATATAATAATGATGAATGATGACAAAGGGACATACTCCTGTCTGCACACACACTTGAAGAACTGCCACCTCATGAAACAATTTAAGAAATTGCTTGGATATTTTTCATTTTTTTTAGCAACACGTCACCAACACCATAACACACACCACTTAGCAACACGTCACCAATACACCATAACACAACCACTATAGCAACACGTCACCAACACCATAACACACCACTTAGCAACACGTCACCAACATCCATAACACAAAACTATATACAACACAGCACCAACACCATAACACACACTCCACTATATAGCTACACGTCACTAACACCGTAACACACCACTATATACGCAACACGTCACCAACACCATAACACACCACTATATACAACACATCACCAACACCATAACACACACCACTATATAGCAACACGTCACCAACACCGTAACACACCACTATATAGCAACACGTCACCAACACCATAACACACCACTATATAGCAACACTTCACCAACACTGTAACACACACCACTATATAGCAACACATCACCAACACCGTAACACACACCACTATATACAACACGTCACCAACACCATAACACACCACTATATAGCAACCGTCACCAACACCATAACCACCACTATATACAACACATCACCACACCATAACACACCACTATATAGCAACACGTCACCAACACCGTAACACCACCACTATATAGCAACACGTCACCAACACCAGTAACACACACCCACTATTATAGCAACACATCACCAACACTGTAACACACACCACTATATAGCAACACATCACCAACACCGTAACACATCACCACTTATATAGCAACACGTCACCAACACCGTAACACACACCACTATATAGCAACACGTCACCACACCATAACACACACCACTATATAGCAACACGTCACAACACCATAACACACCACTATATACAACACATCACCAACACCGTAACACACACCACTATATAGCAACACATCACCAACACCGTAACACACCACTATATACAACACATCACCAACACCATAACACACACCACTATATAGCAACACGTCACCAACACCATAACACACACCACTATATTACAACACATCACCAACACCGAACACACCACTATATAGCAACACGTCACCAACACCATAACACACACCACTATATACAACTCATCACCAACACGTAACACACCACTATATAGCAACACATCACCAACACCATAACACACCACTATATACAACACATCACCAACCACCGTAACACACACCACTATATAGCAACACATCACCACACCGTAACACACCACTATATACAACACGTCACCAACACAACCATAACACACACCACTATATAGCACACACATCACCAACACTGTAACACACACCACTATATAGCAACACTCACCAACACCGTAACACACACCACTATATAGCAACACGTCACCAACACCGTAAACACACACCCACTATATAGCAACACGTCACCAACACCATAACACACACACCACTAGTATAGCAACACGTCAACCAACAACCATAACACACCACTATATACAACACATCACCAACACCGTAACACACACCACTATATAGCAACACATCACCAACACCGTAACACACCACTATATACAACACATCATCCAACACCATAACACACACCACTAAATAGCAACACGTCACCAACACCATAACACACACCACTATATACAACACATCACCAACACCGTAACACACCACTATATAGCAACACACAACACCACTTCAGACATAGCCACAGGTACAGACCAACTCAAACACTTCCTGCGTCTAGACCTTTTGTCAACAATCCTGACCAAGCCATGTTTACATGTTCCTGTGCATGGCAACATCATTACCACATCATTACCACATCATTACCACATCATTACCACGTCCCCACTCGTGACCCGGCTCACTAGTGTTTCAGTAACTTTACCAGATTATGTTCATTCTAGGTCAAAAATGTCTTTATAAATGAAACAGAAGCAGATAACCAGGTTTAGATCAGGACTGTCAAGGTGGTGTTTCTTCCTACACAGTTGTTGCCATGAGTCCTGAACTAACGGCTGTTTTGCTAACCGTCAGACTGTTTTAGCTAACGTCACCAGTTGGTCTTGGGCTGCCGTCCAAACTTCCTCTTCCTCTTCATCTTCCTCTTCTTCAACTGGATGAAGGTTTAAAATGACAAGATGTCCTTGATATTTCGCTGTGTGTTAAATTTGTCTTTTGTGTTTTTCTGTAAAACAACCCGACCGGCAGGCTGGTGTAAACTGCCTCACTCAGGCTCGCGCGTCCTGCGTTTTGCGTTTGGCCCGCGCGCGTGAGATTAATTCGCGGGAAGTAATCAACTGGTTAAAACTTAATCTGTGCGTAGTTACACACACACACACACACACACACACACACACACACACACACACACACACAGCCTATCACGAACCAATTAAGTTTCCATTGACAGGACAGGAGGTGTTTTTACGCGCCACCGGTTCAGGAGAAAATCGATATTTATCCAAATCCGTCTGCTGCAGCATCAGAAGCTGAACGTGCTGGACTACACACAGCTGCCTTCTGAACACTGTTATACTATAATATATAGAATGATCAGCCTTATATTATATATCATATAAACCTTCCTATATATATTATATTTATTATATTTATATCATTATAACCTGACATAGGTGAGGTTGTTGATAAGAGCTACATGGACCAAATGGTGTGTTTCATTCCTAAATGTGACCTGAACTCAGTGGAGGTACTTCAGTGCTCGGTTCACATGTCAAGACTGTACCTGGAGATACGTGTTTCCTGTTCTCTCCCATCATTAGCAGCATTTCCTACCTGTCAGTCTCCCACCCTGCTTCCCTCTGACACCGAAGACAGCTCTGGTTTAATTTTACCCAGCATGCAACTTGAGCCTGGCTGTCAGTATGAAGACTACTAAGCACAAGTAACAGTTAGTGAGTGGTTGGTCCTGATGTTCAGCTGTACTGTCACGTTCACCATCCTCCAGTAAAATAACCTAAAAACATTTGCTTGTTGTCACAGTTCACCGTTCTGTGCTGGCTCGTCTGCATGGGAATGGGAGGGGTTGTGTGTGTGTGTGTGTGTGTGTGTGTGTGTGTGGTGTGTGGGGGGAGGTTGGGTGTCAGTAATGCAAACCCCTTTGTTGATAGGGGTCACACAAACAGGGTGGGAAACTACGACCAGCCACCAGCCCAACCATGGTAAAGTTTGTGCGTAGCTTTCCGTTGACTGTCTGTGACCTGCTGTCCCAGACGACCAACCGTCCTTCAGCGGTCCAAGAACTCAAACCCTGATTGGCTGCCCGGAGACGACACCGGGACTTTCCTCCGCTGGTCACAAGTCAAAAGAGTTGAGAACAAAACCGACCGCATGTATGCTGAACACCCACATCCCCCGCTCCGAGATCCTGTTGCCACGGGTAACCATCACGTCCCGTCAATCACTGGAGGAAACAATGCTGTGATTGGTGGGCTGACAGACGGGGTAACCATGACAACACAAAGACCTGCTGATGACTCAATGGAGAGCGAGATCGGGGTGTAGTGGGATGGAGCTGTCTGCCAGCGGGCCTCGCTGCCCAGGACTCTTGATCCAGTTCAGTCTAAGAGGATTTCAGTCCTTTGGAGGAGCTGCTAATGGGACTAATTGGTCCCTTGTTCATTTTCACACCCTTTAAAATTTAGTCAACGTCTTTTTCTTTTGACGACAACAGCCTTTAGTCAGATTGTAGTCAGGGCGTATTGATTAAGCGTTCTCAATTACCTGCTGACTAAAATGGCCTATGATTTTAGGTTTCATCACATTATTGTCGATGAAAACACATTTCAGCAGTCCGACCTGAAACTGCACCACTGCAACATTTCACATTTTTCCTGTTTTTCTCTCTTTTTTTTGAATCTACTCTCAACCTTCTCCAAGCACAGACAGTGAGATGAATCTTAACAATGTCCACCACCGCAGAGGGAACAACACTTCCTCTCTCTTTTTTCATCGAGTCGTCTGCTGTGTTTGTTCATCAATACTAGAATGAAATTAAAATAATAAAAAAAAGCCAGAGTCAACGAGTATTTAGTAATGGTGATGAGATTCACTTTGAATTGGTCCAAATACAAAATGTTGCTTATTTTCACGACCCAAAGCTGGCAGATAATGTGTTGGGCTTCAGAGAGAGAGAGAGAGAGAGAGAGAGAGAGAGAGAGAGAGAGATGGGAGGAAGAAGAGACCAAAGGAGGAGAGGGAGAAGGGAAGGATGTAGAGGTGCTATGGGAACTAGTAAGAGGTAAGGATTGAGGGTAAGGAGGTAAAGAGGTAAGGAGCCAAGGAGACATAGAGTGAGGTAAGGAGAGAGTGAAGGAAGGAGAGAGAAGGAGAAGGGAGGGAGAGGACTAGTGGTTCCCACCTGGGCAGCAGCGTGGCATGCTGGGTAGAGAACATCCTGTTCAAGTGTCCTACAGCAACACATTGGATCCCTTCCAGCTCCAGAGTGCTGTTCTGACCCTGACCTCTGACTTCTGACCTCTGACCTCTGACCTCCCGGAGGAGGGGGCAAGGGAAAGGACATTGACCCAACCCCAATGTCCAGACTCACAGACTCACGGACTTTGAGGCGCGTTCCCGCTAAGTCGTCTTTGCCTGAGGGAATTACCCAGAGTTCATAGCGTTGTGATGTTGAATACGGAGTTACCAGGTGAAGCCCGGAAGCGTTTAAAAAAAAACAGTAAACAAATGGAAGGACAAATGTTTATTCATCAAAGTCAATTGATTATTGGCGATCACCTGGGAAGAGACGAAGCAATGTCCCTTTACTATCTCTACAATATGGACCAGGTGAGTCAGGTGAGTCAGGTGAGTGAGGTGAGTCAGGTGAGTCAGGTGAGTCAGGTGAGTCAGGTGAGTCAGGTGAGTCAGGTGAGTCAGGTGAGTCAGGTGAGTGAGGTGAGTGAGGTGAGTCAGGTGAGTGAGGTGAGTCAGGTGAGTGAGGTGAGTCAGGTGAGTGAGGTGAGTCAGGTGAGTCAGGGAGGGTTCAGGGCTCATTGGGATTGGGCCAATATCTCTTCAAGGATCAATGACGTACCAAAAAGAAGAAAACAGTTTGCCCAG
>JAXDDW010000118.1:137500-147500 GCA_034670385.1 Hoplostethus mediterraneus | reverse complement strand
GAATCATTTATGACTTCATGACATCACACTCTTCCTCCTCATCTCAACTCACTTTCTTCTTCACCTCCTCCCCCGTCTCTCTCAGTCTCTCTCTTTCACTCTTTCACTCTTTCTCTCACTCTTTCTCTGATTAGTTAAGAGACACAACTCCACTTCAAACACCATCAACAGTTAGGGAGGAGTGGGAGAGAGAGAGAGAGAGAGAGAGAGAGAGAGAGGAGAGAGAGAGAGAGAGAGAGAGAGAGGAGAGAGAGAGAGAGAGAGAGAGAGAGAGAGAGAGAGAGAGAGGAGAGAGAGAGAGAGAGAGAGAGAGAGAGAGGGAGAGAGAGAGAGGTAGCAGAGGAGCTCCTCTTGTGATTTGAGGTTCATATCTTTTTACCCAGAGTTCATAGTTCATATTGATATTGGTCAGTGTGTCAATAATAATCAATAACAAAAGTCATCACATGGTTTTTGGTTTCCGTCTGTCTTCCAGTTTTGTCTCTCTCTCTGTCTGTCTGTCTGTCTGTCTCTCTCTGTCTGTCTGTCTGTCTGTCTGTCTCTCTCTCTGTCTGTCTGTCTCTCTCTGTCTCTGTCTGTCTGTCTGTCTGTCTCTGTCTGTCTCTCTCTCTGTTTGTCTGTCTGTCTCTCTCTCTCTATCTCTGTCTGTCTGTCTCTCTCTCTGTGTCTGTCTGTCTCTCTCTCTCTCTGTCTGTCTGTCTCTCTCTCGGTCTGTCTGTCTGTCTCTCTCTCTCTCTGTCTCTCTCTCTTGGCCTCCATGGTTCCTTCAGTTCACTCAGCTCTTGTCCAATACACACAGCTGCATGTAACTGTTGACCAGCAGGACCAGGGAGTGTATGTGTGTGTGTGTGTATGTGTGTGTGAATACACCTACTTACTCTTTTACATAATCCATCATGAATAAACATGAGATGATTTATGAATAAACATGCACAGGCGGAGAACACACACACACACACACACACACACACACTCTCTCTCTCTCTGCTGGGAACTCTCACCATTCAGAAGGTCATGAATATTCATCTGTTCACCAGCTCTCCTCTCCTCTTCCTCTCTCCTCTCCCTCTCCTCCTCTACAGCACCATCTCTCTCCTCTCCTCTCTCCTCTCCTCCTCTACAGCACCATCTCTCTCCTCTTCCTCTCCTCTCCTCTTCCTCCACCCTTCCTCAAAGAGCTGCTGACACTAACAGAGATCAGTCTGGTTCCAGTGGAGAGTTTTAGTGTCCATGATGGTTTCCATGTTTCCCCCTCAGGAGTGTTTAGTCTCTAACTGTTGGTCTGCCTCTCTGGTTGGACCTCCTGCGGTGAGACTCCGCCCCCCTGTGGCCAGACAGACACACTGCAGCTCCCAGTGCTGCAGCCTTGATACCATCAGACCACGACGGGATTAAAACGCAGGATAATAAATCAGATTTATTGATCCAAATGTCTCATGAGAAAGAATTCAGGTTTCACATAGACAACCAGTGTAGTATTGATTGTAGTATTGATTGTAGTATTGTAATATATCATATCAGACTGCACCAGATCACATTGGCCGATACATCAGCAATATATCAGTCTAACCCTCATATGTACATCTTCCTTTCAAACACTGCTGGGATCTGTGTGGTCGTCATGAGGTCATGAGGTCAGAACCCCAGTTCAGACTGGTGATGTCACCGCTAGTGCAGCTTTAACACAGACAGGCTTTTCTATCTTTTCCACTATTTCATTCCAACATGTAACATCTTATATATAGTTTACTATTGTCTTCTTTAATATTATTGTGTTGTCTGGAAAGTTCTCAACAGATGAAGGTTTGTAGCAGAAGAAGAGGACGAGCAGACGGTAGTGCAGAGCCCAGCTGATCTGAGCTCACATTTAATGTCACACAGCCTGACAATAAGTTAACAAAACACCATCGAAAATAAAACAGAACAAAAACTAAGAAACAATAAGTTTGGACGTCACACTCTCCAGCTCGCCGTCCTCACACCGCCCGGCTGACGGACCTGAAGCTTCGTTCCAAAAGACATCCTGGACCTCCTGGAGCTCCTGGAGCTCCTGGACCTTCTGGACCTCCTGGACCCCGGATGAGGACCGGCTGAGTTTTACATCCAGCGATCTCTTTTGGAACGAAACCTCTTTCATACTTGAGCACCGATCATGACCAAAGAGAGACCAGCAGGGTGTCTCCAGCTGGTCTCTAGTCCTAGATCAGGTCTAGAGACCAGCAGGGTGTCTCCAGCTAGTCTCTAGTCCTAGATCAGGTCTAGAGACCAGCAGGGTGTCTCCAGCTGGTCTCTAGGATGGAGTTAAACACAGGAGAAACTTTCCTCCGGTTCACCTTCAGTCTGACTTTCATCATTCAGATGTCTGGACGCACAGAAAACACTGATGGATGATTTCCACCAATCCCTGACCTTCTTGGTGATAAGGTAGTGCTTCCTGTCAATCACCTGACTGAACCCTCCCCCAGGAAATAACCCCTAACAACACGTCGGCTTACAAACTTTATTGTCTTCTTACTCAGGCGCCGTCAGTCGGGGCAGCGACTCCGTGAAGTTTATACGTTAAAAACAAGCAAATGTTAAACTAAAACCAAACCTACGAACGTCACGTGGAAGAACGACGGGGAACCGGACAGGAGAACGACGGGGAACCGGACAGGAGAACGACGGGGAACCGGACAGGAGAACGACGGGGAACCGGACAGGAGAACGACGGGGAACCGGACAGGAGAACGACGGGGAACCGGACAGGAGAACGACGGGGAACAGACTGGCGGTGTTCTCCGTAAGCGTCCAGGCGTGACGGGATGATGGACGTGGCGTTGAAACGACAAGCGGAGCCGAGAGGCCGCCTGTCACTCAAACGACCAGGTGGGACATGTTCCTCTTCCTCAGATGCCCCGCCCCCTGTCTCTACTCACTGTTCAACCTGGGGGTTCTATTTGAGTCCTATAGTGGTTGGAGGCCGTCCCGTCACCAGAGAGCCACAGGTTTGATCCCTGCTCCACCATGTGTCCATCAGCAGCCTCGTTGTCCTGCTGAAGCAGCTTCTTCCTGGAGTAGCAGTCGTCGTCATCATCATATTCATCATCATCATCATCATCATCATCATCATCATCATCCTACCATCTGAAAACAAAACATTATCTACCGTTTCATGGAGGTAAAAGAAGTAAAAAAAAGATTGAGATTAACGCCCAGGATGCTTCCTCTCCTCTTCCTCTCCTCTTCCTCTTCCTCTCCTCTTCTTCCTCTTGATCTCTCGTTATTCCAGCAGGGCGATGTGGTCTCGGTGGCGCCCCCTGTTGGTCTTCAGGTGCGCCTCCTCTTGGCTCCTCCTGGGCTGGCGGGGTTGGAGGACGACAGGAGCTTCTCTGCAGTGCGACTCCTCTTCCTCTTCTCCGCCTCCTTGCCCCCTCCTCCTCCTCCCCCTCCTGGTCCTCCTCCACCACCTCCTGCTCCTCCTCCTTCATTCCCTCCCTTCTCTCTGTCTCTCTCTCTCTCCTTGTCCCGACTGCTGGTCGCTCGCTCCGACAGCTTCACTGAGGAGTTACTTCCTGAGAGAGAGAGAGAGAGAGAGAGAGAGAGAGAGAGAGAGAGAGAGAGAGAGAGAGAGAGAGAGAGAGAGAGAGAGGGGCAGACAAAGAGAGAGAGAGAGAGAGACAGAGAGAGAGAGAGATGAGTGTTAACGTTATCAAACTTTAAAAATTAAAAGTGTTGATATGCAGGTAAAGAAATCAATCTGCCAATATTCCGATAGAAGAAGAAGAAGACTCCGCCCCCAGATCATCATGTGACCTTCAGTCTCCAGTCAGACGGAGGGAGGAGAGGCTGTACCTTCTTCATGTGTAGCAGGAGGTTCTCTCTCCATCCTGAACTCCTCCTTGGCCTCCTCCTCTGACCCCAGCTTCCCTACACACACACACACACACACACACACACACACACACACACACACACACACACACACACACACACACACACACACACACACACACACACACACACACACACACACACACACACACACACACACACACACACACACACACACACACACACACAGTCTGTTTAACCAGTACAACCAGTCTGCTACTGGTGGGACCCCAGACCGGTTTACTGACATCGCCGCAGAGGAATTCTGGGTAATGAAGTCCCCTCCGCTGGTGTCGGGGGGCACCAACATGTGAAGTGGCCTTCTGATAGCAGAACCAAATACTAGCTTTGTCCCACAGGTTGACAAAAACACACCAGAGGACGGCACTGGGGTCAAAGGTCACAGACTCATTTCTGTCCCACTGCAGTTCTATGACTCTCAGGAGCAACACACCAACAAACCTTCCTGTTACAACACAGGAGACTAGAAAACGTTTTAGCACCGAGATGAGGACGGGTCAAACTGATCCAGATCAGTCTGAACCACCTGAGAGGAAACAAGACCTCAAGATACTGAAGGAGTGGATCTCTTACCTTCTTTGACATCTTGGATGATGTCGTCTGGCAGAGAGAAGCTCTTCTCTGAGTTTGGGAACGGCAGGATCTCAGACTCATGCTGCAACACACACACACACACACACACACACACACACACACACAGAGGTTAGGGAACCTATGCTAAAGAACAAAGTAATCTGGGCATGTGCGCACGCACACACACACACACACACACACACACACACACACACACACACACACACACACACACACACACACACACACACACACACACACACACACACACACACACACACACACACACACACACACACACACACACTTCCTTACCAGGGCCTGCATGTCGTACATGGTTCCCAGGTGGTCCCAGATGACGGCGGAGGAAACCTGTCTGCCGATATTCTGACTGAACTTGTCCCTGATACAGATCATATGGAAATGACGGTTCACTCCTGGAGAGAGAGACAGACAGACAGACAGATAGGCAGAGAGAGAGAGACAGAGACAGACAGGCAGACAGACAGACAGACAGAGAGAGAGAGAGAGAGAGAGAGACAGACAGGCAGGCAGAGAGAGACAGAGAGACAGACAGAGAGAGAGAGACAGACAGAGGGAGAGAGAGAGAGAGAGAGAGAGAGAGAGACAGACAGGCAGGCAGAGAGAGACAGAGAGACAGACAGAGAGAGAGAGAGAGACAGACAGAGGGAGAGAGAGAGAGACAGACAGAGGGGGAGAGAGAGAGACAGGTGAATAAAGGTGGTAGTAACCCCAACCCTGTAACCTGTATGAACTAACTCTCTGACCAGACTACCTCAGGTGGTCCTCCTGTGTTGAACCCCGTCAGTCCACTTCCTGTTCCTGTGATTGATCATCTTTTGATCTGATCAAGTTCTGTCATTAACCTGATTGTCTATCAGTCTGACCTAGTTAGGTCTTCTGTCCTACCAGCTAGTTAACTAGATTCACCTGGTCCCGGGTCTAAACCAGTCCCCGACTAGAGAACCAGCAGTGGTGCGGACCCAGAGGACCACCGGGCTAGATCAATAAACCTGACTGGTCTGCCTAACCGGAGGACTCAAACCTCCGGTCAGAAGAACCATTCATGTTTATTATCTCATATGATGACGTCAGGTAAATTAAATAGTAGTAAAATTAAACTATTGACTTTACTGGAAGACGCCGGACCCCCGGACCCCCGGACCCCCGGACCCCCGACTGCTCTGGACTCCAGTTTGGGAACCATGGGGTTAAAACAGCAGAGTGGCGTTAGCTCGGTGGCTAGCTAATGGCTACAGCTAACAAGCTAACGTTAGTTCGCTGCTACTGGACTATAGCTCTCAGCTGGACCCGAGTCCGGGTTCAATCCTTACCGACGGGTTTGTGTCCAAGCATCGCGTGAAACAAACACACTTCCACCTCGTGGCTCCAGACTACCGAGTCCTCACCGGGAACTAACCCCGAGTCTGGCGGCTTTTCGTCGGTCTGAGTTAGCGTTACATCTGCTTCCCCCATCTTGAGCTGAGACGCTAACTGAGCGAGCTAGCTAGCTAGCTAGCGCGGAACCCCCCCCCCCTCCCGAATCCTTCTTCTTCGTGGACTTCTGGCTGACCAGACGCTGCGCAGGCGCACAGCGTCCTCCACTGTCCATGTTGCTATCTGTGCTGGTTTATGTACATAATATTTAGCCAAATATCCCCAAACACAAAAAGAATGAAACCAATTTTAACAGTGAGAACTTTTATTATGAAAGAGTTTCCAAACAGCGATGCTCTTACTTTGTATTATGGCAAGATAGAAGATACCTGGAGACAGATGAGCCTCTATGATCACTTATGACAACCATCAAAATAATGATCTATAACCAGATACTGGTTAGAGGTATAACCATAACCACAGAGTTGGTGGGACCTGCAATACATATACACATATACTGTGTACTCATACTGCGCTTCAGGTTTGTGATTAGCTTTGGTCACAAGCTGCAAACATACACACATTTTTATACATGTTCTAACCTCAGCGTGTGTTGTCTCCTGTTACAGTACGGGCTGGCTGGTATTTGTTCATCTTAAATCCCAATTGGTTCATCCCTTATTATCTTATCTCATATTATAATTTCTTAATTACCATGTATAATCCCCCCCGACTGTTTCTTCATGTACTCTACAAGTTATCGTGACCAGGTTGTAGGACCCTGAGCCTCCCTGTCTCCTGTCTGCTGCACAGTATCCCAGTATCACACTCACACCGTTCTTGCACTGATAAGGTGTTATGTCCTCTCATAGTGATGACCCTCAACTTCAGGTTACATGAAGCATCGTTCATCATCTTCGAGCTTCTTCAGTCTCAGTGTTCTCCAACGTTCTCCCAGAACAACCAGGCTGTTTATCTTAGTATGAGTTATTGCTCATAACATCTTCCTAATCCTCCTTTTCCTTTCCCAGTCTTGTTTTATTTCTTCCTCTTCTCCCAGTACTCTTCCCCCTGCACTACTTCTTTGACCACCGGTAACTTACAATATCACACAAGGTAACCTGATGAAACATATAAATCAATCTGTAAACAACAACATACTGGTTCTGGTTCCTGGGTTAATCAGTTTTTATTGACCTGGATTAGGCATAATTAATAGTGGTGTTGATACTGAATGAAAATACAGTAAGTATAGGTTAGATCAGTCTGACAACACGTGTCAATACTAAGAATACCAATAATAATAATAATAGTTGTGATGCTGCAAACTGAAGCCAGGAGGGACGATGGAGGAAACAGAGTCAAAGCCGGAGGTATGCTTCTCTACACGGTGATCAAAACACCAAAAAGTTTATTGCAAATAAAATAGATACAGTAGGGCCGTGAACGACGCCCGCACAAGTACAACCAGAGAAAACAACTTAGGGTACATTTCCTTTAAAACGATGACGGCTACTGAACTTCACCAAGCTGGATGAGGATGATCCTTTTATTTTTACATCAAAATACAAAACTGTTCATCTCTTAATAAAGCATCAACATCAATAACATCGAGCAGAACGGCAGCAGGGCCGAACCAACCAGTCTGAACCTTCCAGAAGCATCTCCATTAGCTTACTACTAACACTGGACTTCACCGGGACCTGGTGCTGAACCGTCTGGGGCCCAGACCTGATCTCCTCATCTCCCCGACCCCCCGTGGAGGGAGAGAGAGAAGACTGGTCAGGTCTGGTGTAACACCAACCAGAGGATGCTTGTGGAAAGCCCCAACATCCCATCGCCTCAGCTCATTCTCACAGCTGATTGGACGAGGAGGTCCCGAGGTCCCGCCCCTCACAGTCTCTCCACCAATAGGGTTTGAGAATGATGTGAGGCGAGAGGAAGTGATGAAGCCCCGGGACTGGAAGTGTTCAGAGGAGGTTCAGTCAGTCCCTCCTTCCTGTTATCCTCTCAGAGGCCAGAACTTTAAGACAGACAAGATGGAGGTCACCTGAAGACCGCTGAGCAGGAGGAAACGTTTGGTCCCTTTGGTTTCAAGGTTTCTTCTTTTAAAACTTTATTTATCCAGGAAGGTTTTGCTTCACACGTTTACACCTGGTTTCATGGAAAACCTCCTTCAGCTGTGACAGGACTGGGAGGTCATGGAGGTCATGGAGGTCATGGAGGCTGAGGGGAAACACCAGACCGCCGTCTCCCTGGTTACGTGAGTGATGAACTCATGTAGGATCAAAACTGGAAATAATGGGGACAAGAGGAAAACAGGAAAACCCTCGGAAACAACTGGACATGAAAAACAAAAGATTGATGTTCTTCATCAGTGGATCAATCTGAATCTGATCAATACCAACTATTACCCAGAAATCAATCAGTACAATCTGAAATACATCGACTGGCCACGCGACGAACAGGTGAAACAATCCAGAGGTGGGCGGAGTTTGGTCAGTAAAGTTTTTAATGGCAGCCATGTTGGCACCCCAGTCCTGCTCCATGTCTGTTGCTATAGTAACGGGGGTCCTATGGCTGATCTGGAGAAGGTATGTCACCATGGTGATGTCATGGAGGACATTGGTTGTTATAAATACTAGTTATCAATACTTCTTAGTTCTGGACTAGGGGAGTGACACGGCGTCCACAGAACTTTGACCAACTCCGTTTATGGCAACGGACAAATAATCTTACCAATTAAAAACTAAAACCTCTTCATCTTAAAATTCTGGCCTTTTACAAGAAACCTAAAACAAAGTAAAACAAACCAACAGAAAGAGCAGATGAGAGGAAGCAGAAGGCCGAGCGACCCCGGGCTGGTTTCACCGTCAGACCGCCGAGGTGATGGACGACTACAGCAGGTCTGTGGACCGGTCAGAACCGGTCAGAACCGGTCAGAACCGGTCTCATATGGAAATATGGTCGTTTGTGTGAAGGCTTCAGTTCTAAAGAAAGAAAAACCCTTGAGAAGCGCTTGTTTTACCTAAGGGGTGTCTTTGCCACCGTTCGGTTAGGTGAAACCAAGCGCTCCTTCTAGTAAAACAAACTGCTTCCAAGTCCACTGAAGCCCAGGGTCTGGTGGTCTGGGTCTGGTGGTCTGGGTCTGGTGGTCTGGGTCTGGTGGAGGCTACAGAGACACAAGAACAGGAAGAAACCAGGCTGGGAGACCACGTGGTCAGGTGGGCTACTCTACCAGCCAGGTAACAGGTGTAGTGTCCTGGCCTGGGAGTCAGACTGGACAAACACCATGTGTGATGTCATCATGGCTGGTTTGACATGGTGACATCAGACCTGGATCAGACCTGGATCAGACCTGGATCAGACCTGGATCAGACCTGGATCACGAGGGCAGAATTTTGACTTTTAACCGTTTGTGGCCCGGATGTGAACGGGGACAGGAACCTGATGCTGAGCGGTTCCTCCCTGTTTGGACCGCCGTCAGAACCGGTTAGTGATCCACCAAGGTGAGATTCATCTGGAGGCTTCTGGGCCGCAAACATTTAAACATCAGGATCTCTGACTTCCTGTTACAAACCTAACTTCCTGTTCCTGTGTGAGTGCAGCTGAGAGACGAAGAGGGGAAATCATGGTAGGCACAGAGTCTGAGCTGTTGTAACGAAACAACCTTTCCTACACCACCACCGTTACCGCGACAACAGCCGTTACCACGGAGACAAGCGGCCATTCCCACGGTTACAAGAGACAACACGTCGGCAACGCAAGCCCTGTCCCCTAGCGACGAAGAGGAAGAGAAGCAGGAAGGGGCTGCAGTGAAATGTGGTGGCAGCTGATTGGATGATGGTGTTTGGGGGGGGGGGGGTGGGGGAGGGCAGTGAGGTGATGCTATTGGTCCTTCTTCTCTGATTCTGATGAGTCGTCTTTAGCCTCCGCCTCCTCAGGAGGAACCTCCTCATACCTGGAGAGAAGAAGAGGAAAGTTAAGAGTGAAGAAGAGACGCGAGTGAGAGATGAGGGGGGGAGGGGGGAGGGGATGCAGGGGGGGGGGGGGGGGGGGGGGGATGCAGGGGGGAGGGGGGATGCAGGGGGGAGGGGGGATGCAGGGGGGGGTCCTGACTGTTCACACTGAGAGC
>JAXDDW010000118.1:125000-132500 GCA_034670385.1 Hoplostethus mediterraneus | reverse complement strand
TGGACTGATCTCCTGCTGGACTGATCTGCTGGACTGATCTGCTGGACTGATCTCCTGCTGGACTGATCTCCTGCTGGACTGATCTGCTGGACTGATCTCCTGCTGGACTGATCTGCTGGACTGATCTGCTGGACTGATCTCCTGCTGCAGCATGAGCGGTTACCTGACGTCGAAGCGCAGCAGCAGGGCGATGAAGATACCAGGGATGACGATGTCACCCAGACCCAGCATGGCAAAGTTACTGGCCTCCAGACCTCTCTCCAGCAGGTCCTGGGGAAACACCACTGGGGGAGGAGGGGGGGAGTTAGACAGGGTGAGGTAGGGGTGGGAGGCACAATCACGCTTTCAGTTGTTTTAGTTTTAGTTCAGGAAAATAGTAAAATCTTTTTTTTTTAACCATAAACATTAAAACATTAGTTTGTGTCCATGTTGGATTTTTGATAATCAAAATTATTATTGGCTCTTCTGTTGGATGAACCAGTCAGCGTGTGTGTGTGTGTGTGTGTGTGTGTGTGTGTGTAACTAAGTCTTCTTACTCACATTTGATTGGCGCCTCAAAGGACTTGGCCACCGTTACCATGACGTTGGTTCCAAACACCTGACAACAGAGTGACCCGTAGAATTAGAACAGACAGAACAGACATAGCAGCTCTGCGTTGCATTCATGTGCTGTTGGGATTATTGGACGTATGACTTTCCCACCAGGAAGTCTGTCTGTCTGGTGATATTAGACACCGTTCAAATGACGCTGCATGTGACCCATCTACCAAGACTAACTAACTAACTAACTAACTAGCTAACTAACTAGCTAGCGTGTACCAAGAACCATGTGAATACATGCAAGTTGGGTAATTCTGATGTGCATGAACGAGACATAACACTATGGGGTCTGTGGAACAAAGTCGACATGTTTATTTCAATGTAAAATGCTCGTATCTCACCCAGAAGACGTCGTAGACGAACAGCCCCCCCAGCAGGATGCAGCCGGTACTGACGTTGTTCAGGTGAAGAAGCTCCACCCCGTTCAGGGCAAACGCCAGGCCAAACAGGTTATTGGCTATCCAGTGCTGTGATGTCATGAAAACAGGGCCAGACGTCACCACACTGCTGATCTCAGCTAAGCTAGTTAGACTGATCAAAGCTAGTTAGGTCTTAACTGTTCACTAGTGGTTTACCTTTTTGAGCAGGTACCAGACTCCCACCACACTGCTGATGACTAGACACACCAGATCCTTGGTGTCAAACTCATAGTTGACTATTTCTGTAGAGACAGAGAGGTGTAGTGTTAGGTGATCCTGGTTGGTTCTGTCACAGGGGAGTCGAACTAAAGAACCATCTAGACGTCTAGACATCTAGACGTCTAGACGTCTCACTTTCATTGTAGGTGACACTTTGTTTTTTCAAATCGGAGTAAAGTGAGACAAAACCCCAGTAAGCTGTGGGCCTGTTAAGGAAGGTTTACATGGTGTGTTCATGTTGTCAGGACATTTGGGTATCGAGGTGAGGCTAGCGGCCGGTGTTCGCCTTCTGCCTCTTCAACTTTACAATTTAGTATCAAGATGAGTGACAAGTGAAACTGACCAACTGAGGGGGAGCAGGGCGGGACTAGCGGTACAGTGTTTCATGTCACAGTAGTGTGCCCTACCACCAGGCCCTACCTTCCTTGGAGTCTCCAGAGCCTTGAGTAAAGAGGAGCTGGTACTGTTTATTAGGGAGAGAAGAGGGGAAGACCCGGGACATCAGAGGACTGGGGGGAGGAAGAGGAAGAGAGGGGGGTGGAGATGGAAGGAGGGAGAGACAGGGAATAAAATGAGGGTATTTTCTAACCTCAATACGTGGTAAATGACTTGGGGTGTGTGTGTGTGTGTGTGTGTGTGTGTGTGTGTGTGTGTGTGTGTGTGTGTGTGTGTGTTACCTCATGGTGTGAGACAGAGCCAGGATCCCCAGGACGAAGAAGTAGACCGACAGCAGCAGGTTGATGTACTCTTGAGAAAATACCTTGAAAAACACAAACATCCAAATATAAATACACGCCATCGGTGGACGTCTTCATCCAAAACCAGTACAGATGGTTAGTACGGGTGGCCCCAGTAGGAGCCGATGCCTTGCTCTACCCAGCCGTCAGTTGGAGGTCAAAGGTCAAACTGGGTGGGTAATTCTACCACATGAAGCCCTTGAAAAAGGCCAGAGGAAACCCCGAGTTACCTTGAAGAAGAGGTAGAGTCCAAACAGAGTACAGCTGGCGATGATGGGAAACCTCGCCGCATCTCTACTGGTGATGGTCTCCGGCATGTCGGACGGGTTCTACAGGGAGGAAGGGGGGAGGGGGGGGGGGAGGAAAAGAAAGAAGGATGGAGACAGATGAGAGAGGGAATAAAGGCAGAGAGAAAGAGCGAAAGACAAAGAGGGAGAAAGAGACTGGTATCAAGTGGACAAGGGAGAAAGAGGGAGGGAGAGAAAGGGAGGAAGAGATGGAAGGGGAGAGAAGGAGGAAGAGATGGAGGGGGAGAGAAAGGGAGGAAGAGATGGAAGGGGAGAGAAAGGGAGGAAGAGATGGAGGGGGAGAGAAAGGGAGGAAGAGATGGAAGGGGAGAGAAAGGGAGGAAGAGATAGAAGGGGAGAGAAAGGGAGGAAGAGATGGAGGGGGAGAGAAAGGGAGGAAGAGATGGAAGGGGAGAGAAAGGGAGGAAGAGATGGAAGGGGAGAGAAAGGGAGGAAGAGATGGAAGGGGAGAGAAAGGGAGGAAGAGATGGAGGGGGAGAGAAAGGGAGGAAGAGATGGAGGGGGAGAGAAAGGGAGGAAGAGATGGAGGGGGAGAGAAAGGGAGGAAGAGATGGAGGGGGAGAACACACGTGGTTTTTAGTTAAAGTGACAAAAACAGCTGTTTTATTTAAAGGAACAGTTCACCGCAAAATGAAAAGTCAGTCATTATGTCGTTCTGTCTGTTAGCCGCCGTAGCCGTTAGCATGCCGTCTCTGAAGTGAACAGGGTCTAGTTGGTGGCTAACGCTAACTAGCAGTAACTAGCAGTGTGTTTGGTGTTTCCAGTGAAGTGAACTGTTCCTTTGAGTTGTCAGTTTGTCTTCAGTGTTGAGGCTGATCCTCGGTGGTTGGCCCAGCTTCAACACTGCTGCCATTAACAAGACCACACACATAGAAGTAGAGCTGCTAGAGCCGCCAGTCCCCGAGGAGAGCCGTCTGACACCTCCATCTATATTCTCCTCCGTTCTCCTCCTGGGAGGCGAACTAGGTCAGAGGAGGAGAAACTAATTGGATGAGCACCAGTAGCCTCGTCTCTGGCGCTGAAGGTTCCCAGGGTTCTGCTGATTGGAAACCCTGTTCTCTACAGCGCAGCTTTCTCTTCCTGCTGGTCTCCAGTGTTAAAGGACAATTCCTGGATTTTTCAACCTGGCCTCTATATCCACAAAATCGCCTATCATACTGCAAAATAGATCCAAGAAGTTTCAGTGTTGCTCCGGTAGATCGTCTCAGTCGTGAAACGGGCTCAATGGCTGCAATGTAATCTGTAGGGGCATAGAGGCGTCAAACTACGTCCACTTAAAGTCTTGGTTTTGCCACTGACAGACTCAGATTGTTATTCGTGTGTCTGACAACATTACTGAAAGGATCGCTACAGAAATAGACCTCGCTATAGACAAAGGTAGTCTATAGCGAGAGGGTTCACTTGTTGCAGGAAGAGGACGGTGGAAACCTGACAACGGTATTCTAAGCACTCCGATTGGTCAAAGACATGTTGCAACCATGCTGCTCATTCCCATAATGCACAGCTAGCCATGCTTTATTAGTTACTGTAACCAGGAAGCTAGTTATACATCTCATGTATGTGTGCAACATGTGAAAAGGCTTTCAGGCATCACACGTGTTGGTCACCGTCCATTCACCGCGGTGCGTTAAGGGCCCTTCACACTCCAGCAAAACAACCGGCATGTTGAACAGTGCCGTGTTGTAGCTTCTCCAGCACACAGGGGGCGCTACGCCGACGTGTCCAACAGCAGCCAGGCGTCGCTGCGAGGGTCCTCCAGCTGATCGGCATCAGGAAGTTAAATACCTCCAGTGTCATTTTAGTTCTTTGTTAGTTTACAGCCTTGACTAACGCCCAAACGGTGTGTGTGTGTGTGTGTGTGTGTGTGTGTGTGTGTGTGTGTGTGTGTGTTCTGTGCCAACAGCGACTCTAATACTCACTCTGTACCCAGAATCGTAATCATTTTCTCCGAGCACCTACAGACAGACAGACGAGGCAGACAGACAGAATGGGTGGACAGACAGATGAGTACAAACAGACAGAGAGAAGGATCAGAAACAGGAAGGAGAGAAGGAAGGAGAGCAGCGTCTGACGTTCACACCGCCAGGAAGTGGGCGGTGTCGTTCTGAGAAGATGATTTCAACGCCGTGGTTACATACAGACTTTGGGTTTTGCCTGTTCTCGAACTTTGCCCCTGCTGGCCACCGTACAGTCTCTCAGACCACGAGCCAATCAAATCAGAGGAAAACAAAGGTGCTGATAACCCTCATAACGGTTTATTAGGTGATTTATAACTGACATTACATTGAATAAATAAAGTTAAATTAGTTGTTTACTCTTTTTCCCATCAAACTGTGAAATGCAACCGTGTTCTCTCTGGTGAGTGCTCAGTGTTATACTACAGTGTTATACTACAGTGTTATACTGTTATACTACAGTCACGTACAGGCTCCTCTACCATCACAGCCTCTGACCAGGACTAACATCGTGTAATACCGGCTCTCCAACATCATTCAACACTTCCATGTATTAAAAGCTGCTGCCCAGCATGGGGCATTAACAGCAGCCACCAGAAAAAGGGGTGAAAGAGTGAAAGTGTGGAAGTCTCCAACCACCGTAGACGCCGGGACCATTTACTATCAACACAACAATCTGAAACAACCCAGAACCGCTGGTCTGATATGTTATGAACAGGGAGGGAGGGACCTACCTAGTGGAGTATACATATATACATATACACAGTATACATGTATACATATATACGGACACCTGCTGCTCATCCATCTCTCTTGGGTTCTGCTGGGTTTAATACAACACCATGAACACAAGAGACATCATGGATCAACGGGACAGAACATGTTCCTGCTGCTAGTGGGGACCCATGCTAACATGCTAACATGCTAACATGCTAACATGCGGACCTGGTTTCCCTTCAGGTCCTTCTGCATGTTTCTTCTGTCACCAGACTGACTCCTCCTCCTCCTCCTCCTCCTCCTCCTCCTCCTCCTCCTCCTCCTCTTCTATGACATATTCCAACCTGCATGTTTACGCCCCCTGGAGGTGGCGCTGAACCGGTAACACATTTGGTCAAAGTATTGAATGATACAATTCAATATTGATTCCAATCTTTCGCAACAGCAGTGCAGAAATGTCCGTTACCGTGACGACACTACTTTCCTCCCCCTTCTTCCTCTCTGTCTATCTTCTTCTCTAATCTCAGCACCAAGAGCACAAACACAAGGGGGGGGGGGGGATGCTGTTAGTCAGCTAACTGTAGAATGAATCAAACAGAACTATAGGTTGGATGTTACTAGTTAGTGTGCTGGAGTATAGGTCGGATGCTACTAGTTAGTGTGCTGGAGTATAGGTCGGATGTTACTAGTTAGTGTGCTGGAGTATAGGTCGGATGTTACTAGTTAGTGTGCTGGAGTATAGGTCGGATGTTACTAGTTAGTGTGCTGGAGTATAGGTCGGATGTTACTAGTTAGTGTGATGGAGTATAGGTCGGATGCTACTAGTTAGTGTGCTGGAGTATAGGTCGGATGTTACTAGTTAGTGTGATGGAGTATAGGTCGGATGTTACTAGTTAGTGTGCTGGAGTATAGGTCGGATGTTACTAGTTAGTGTGATGGAGTATAGGTCGGATGCTACTAGTTAGTGTGCTGGAGTATAGGTCGGATGTTACTAGTTAGTGTGATGGAGTATAGGTCGGATGTTACTAGTTAGTGTGATGGAGTATAGGTCGGATGTTACTAGTTAGTGTGCTGGAGTATAGGTCGGATGTTACTAGTTAGTGTGATGGAGTATAGGTCGGATGTTACTAGTTAGTGTGATGGAGTATAGGTCGGATGCTACTGGATGAGGGTGTTTTACCGTTAGCTAAAAGTTATCCTCCCACTGCGCATGTGTACAAACCCCGAAAAGAGTGCGAATCTGTCTTGTACACGTCTCTCTCTCTCTCTCTCTCTCTCTCTCTCTCTCTCTCTCTCTCTCTCTCTCTCTCTCTCTCTCTCTCTCTCTCTCTCTCTCTCTCTCTCTCTCTCTCTCTCTCTCTCTCTCTCTCTCTCTCCCCATCAAGCCGACCTAACTCTTGAACTCTGTCCATCGTCTCTCTCCTCCAAACCATCTCATACTTGCTGCTCTGCCCTCCGTGTGTTTTTAGCTAATGCTAACCTGGCCAGCTAGCCTCGGACTAGCTGGCCTGGTTAGCGGGTAGAAGTTTGACAGCTGGTTCAATAACAACACGGTAAACTAGGAGCCGTTTCTCACCACCGATATGAAAACCATCCAATCACACGGATGTTTTCCCCCTTAAAACACCTGGAGCCATGAACCGTGCGGGCCCGCACACAACACGTTTCAACAGGTTGACACTAAAACTACCAAGAGCCTTTAAGTCAAGTTAGATTAAATAAATAAATCAATAAACGTGAAAATGAAAACATGTAGTCTCAACGGAAAACACCGTGAAATATTTGAGTCATTTCAGAGACTAAATTTGGGGAATACAATCTTTATCTGAATACATCCAAGACGGTTTACAGCCTTGAGTTGGCAGAACAGAACAGAGGACCGTTAAAGACCTGCTCAAGACCTGCTCAGGACCTGCTCAGGACCGGCAGACACCCGGACACCGGACGAACCAAGTGTAACGTAAACTAGCTAAGTTAGCTAACCTAGCGGCTAACGGCCGCCGGGCTCGTGAGAGCACCGCAGTCCGCTCAGCTTGCCGTTACGTTACCTTTGATTTGGAGCAGGTGACGGACCGCAGGGCTCCGAAGAAGATGGGCAGCAGGGCCATGAACACCAGGCTGCCGTACGCCAGCGCCGTGCCCTCCGGGCTGGCCACGAATTTAGCCGCGGTGGCGTTCAGCGCCTCGGTCCCGTTGGAGTCCGTGGCGTTCAGGGCGTCCAGGACGGGGGCCTCCGGGGCCAGGGCCGACCCTTGTTCCACTTCGGCCATTATTTTTTCAGGGATGTTTCAGGGTTCCGTCGGTAGGAGTCGAGCTGTAGCGGAGACTGAGACGGAGGTGGAAGCTAACCTGTGTGCTTCTCATTCATACACGGTGTTTGTCTCTCGCTAAGGCCACGTTTCCTAAAGCTGTCAGTAGAGAGGAAGAGGAAGCGAAGAGCTCTCACTCTGCCGCTATTTCCATGAACCGCATAGCCGTGAAGCGTGGCGTCTGCTCGCCTGCTGGTCAGAGCATGTGGGCGGGGCGGAGCGCTGGGTGAGGATGA
>JAXDDW010000118.1:90000-117500 GCA_034670385.1 Hoplostethus mediterraneus | reverse complement strand
CTAGAGGTTCATCCTACACTCTAAGCTAGAGGTTCATCCTACACTCTAACAGCTAGAGGTTCATCCTACACTCTAACAGCTAGAGGTTCATCCTACACTCTAGCTAGAGGTTCATCCTACACTCTAGCTAGAGGTTCATCCTGCACTCTAACAGCTACAGGTTCATCCTACACTCTAGCTAGAGGTTCATCCTACACTCTAACAGCTACAGGTTCCATCCTACACTCTAACAGCTACAGGTCCATCCTACACTCTAACAGCTACAGGTTCATCCTACACTCTAACAGCTAGAGGTTCATCCTACACTCTAAGCTAGAGGTTCATCCTACACTCTAGCTAGAGGTTCATCCTACACTCTAACAGCTAGAGGTTCATCCTACACTCTAACAGCTAGAGGTTCATCCTACACTCTAGCTAGAGGTTCATCCTACACTCTAGCTAGAGGTTCATCCTGCACTCTAACAGCTACAGGTTCATCCTACACTCTAGCTAGAGGTTCATCCTACACTCTAACAGCTACAGGTCCATCCTACACTCTAACAGCTACAGGTCCATCCTACACTCTAACAGCTACAGGTTCATCCTACACTCTAACAGCTAGAGGTTCATCCTACACTCTAACAGCTACAGGTTCATCCTACACTCTAGCTAGAGGTTCATCCTACACTCTAACAGCTAGAGGTTCATCCTACACTCTAACAGCTAGAGGTTCATCCTACACTCTACAGCTAGAGGTTCCATCCTACACTCTAGCTAGAGGTTCATCCTGCACTCTAACAGCTACAGGTTCATCCTACACTCTAAGCTAGAGGTTCATCCTACACTCTAACAGCTACAGGTCCATCCTACACTCTAACAGCTACAGGTCCATCCTACACTCTAACAGCTAGAGGTTCATCCTACACTCTAACAGCTAGAGGTTCATCCTACACTCTAGCTAGAGGTTCATCCTACACTCTAACAGCTACAGGTTCATCCTACACTCTAGCTAGAGGTTCATCCTACACTCTAACAGCTACAGGTTCATCCTACACTCTAACAGCTAGAGGTTCATCCTACACTCTAACAGCTACAGGTCCATCCTACACTCTAGCTAGAGGTTCATCCTGCACTCTAACAGCTACAGGTTCATCCTACACTCTAACAGCTAGAGGTTCATCCTACACTCTAACAGCTACAGGTTCATCCTACACTCTAACAGCTAGAGGTTCATCCTACACTCTAACAGCTAGAGGTTCATCAAGTCTTCCTAAAGTGTTCTAATGTTAGCAGGAAATACTATCAAGGTTCATGAACTCTTTATGAAGGAGTTCCTCAAGGAACCATCTGGGTTCCCCCTGAAGTTTTAATCTGAAGATCCTGTTTGCATGTAGTAAGTGTGAACAGCAGAGGACAGACAGACAGACAGACAGACAGACAGACAGACAGACAGACAGACAGACAGACAGACAGACAGACAGACAGACAGACAGGGCCCCCCCCCCCAGTGTCTTTCCATCATCCCACGTCTGATTATCTCCACCAATCAAACGTCCCACTTGTTACTCAGAAAATGTATTTAGTTCTGATTGGAGCACCTTCCTGTGTATCAACCAATCAGAGGCAGACCTTCTTCAAATAGTTGCTGCATAGTTGCAAGCAAAGGTGATTAAAGGTGATTAAAGGTGATTAAGGCTTTCAAGCCGCCATGCTTGGAACCACTGAATCAAACTCGGCCAACAGCTGGCAAACTAAATACAACTAAATACAACTAAATACAAATAAATACAAATAAATACAAACTAAATACAGTTACAAAATAATGAATACACGACCCTGCCCATCTTCATGGATACAACCAAGCTCTCTCTCTCCGGTAGAACTGATCAGTTAAATCAATCGACTGAATGCAAATTAGTCACCAACCAATGAGGAAAGAGCTGAATCTGATTGGCTGAAGAGACGGATCAGTGTGAGGAGCGCTGTAGCTCGATTGGTAAAGCAAAGTCTTGTTCCAGTTATGATGACGTAATAGTTTCTACTGTACCTGTCAGGGTTCCTGTCACTCCGTCAAGTCCGTCAAATTAGGATTGAAGAAGAAGATTGAAGAATTTAGGATTGACTTCTAGGTACAAATACTCAACTCAACAATACTCAACAAACGTAGAGACTTAGAATCAGGGTTAGACTGATGTGTTGGGGACATGATGGAGGCTTCAGGGGTGAAAACCTGCAGTGAAACCAGCTCAACCTGCTAACCCACCCTGGTTTAGTTTCAGTGTCCTGTGATGTTTCAGAGGATTTTCAACCCTGAAGAACAAAACTGACGGACAATTTGGGGGAATTTTGTGGCATGAAAAGGTCAAATTAAAATCTACAGAATGTCAATCCAGAAATATCAGCATCACCCAAACACCCAAACTGGTTGAATCCAGTAGGAACCAACATGACGAGACCAGAACAGACCAGACCCGTTAGTACCACACCACCACCCCTTCAGTACCTTTCACTGTACCTGTTGAGGGCAGCCAGCAGAGTCCGGACCGCTGAACCCTGAGGGTCCTTCACATCCTGGAGGAGACAGACATCACAGCGAGACACAATCTGCAGACAGGCAGGCAGGCAGACAGACAGACAGGCAGGCAGGCAGGTAGGTAGACAGACAGACAGGCAGGCAGGCAGGCAGACAGACAGGCAGGCAGGCCGACAGGCAGGCAGGCAGGCAGGCAGGTAGGTAGACAGGCAGGCAGGCAGGCAGGCAGGCAGGAAGACAGACAGGCAGGCGGGCAGGTAGACAGACAGGCAGGCAGACAGGCAGGCAGGCAGGCAGGTAGACAGGCAGGCAGGCAGGCAGGCAGGCGGGCAGGCAGACAGACAGACAGACAGGCAGGTGGGCAGGTAGACAGGCGGGCAGGTAGACAGACAGGCAGGCAGACAGGCAGGCAGGTAGACAGGCAGGTAGACAGGCAGGTAGACAGGCAGGCAGACAGACAGACAGGCAGACAGACATGTAGTTACTCATTGAAGGATCCTAAAATAACTTTATTAGCAGCAATTCTAACAGAATTCAGCAACAGGAGATAAAAACGACCTCAGATCAGAATCATCAAAATAAATGTAGTTTAGTTGAGTTATTCAGCAGGCCTGTAACCATAGAAACGTCTATATCTAGCATCCATGTTGTAGTGGAACTGTAACCATAGAAACGTGTGTGTGTGTGTGTGTGTGTGTGTGTGTGTGTCCTACCCGTGTCAGAGTGTGTACTACTCTCTGGTTGGCTGCTTTGGCAGAGCTGAAGCCCTGGACGTTGAAAGCACAGATCCTGAACCCTGAACTTTGACCCCTCGACCTCCCAGCCAGGAGGGTGAAGACGAGGAAGAGGAGGAGGAGAGGAAGAGGAGAGCGCCGCGTCATGGTCAGGCTGTCAGGGAAAAACACATCCAGATGACCTCAACCGATCAGGAGCTGGCTCACCAGTAGTCACTTTAAGACAGGTGACAGGTGTGGCACCTGAGACCGGATCACACCTTCAACTGCCATCAGAGTGTGTGTGTGTGTGTGTGTGTGTGTGTGTGTGTGTGTGTGTGTGTGTGTGTGTGTGTATTGTATGGTTACTGTTCAATGATATTTAACAAGTCTCTCTCTGTTCTCACTGTTGCACAATCAGCAAGTTCAAAAGTCTCATTCCAAAATGAGAACAGTGACGCCTACTACTACTACTACTACTACTACTACTACTACTACTACTACTACTACTACTACTACTACTACTACTACTACTACTACTACTACTACTACTACTACTACTACTACTACTACTACTACTACTACTACTACTCCTCCAAACAGCAGCTCAACATATAAACCATCCAGACACGGTGAAGCGGTTTAGCTTCTTGGACCAGAACGGACAAGATGCTGATCTAAGTCAGACTGGTTCAAGATGCTCCAGTAACATCTCAACCGTGGTGATCAGGAGGGAGCTTGATGGATCCATGCTGGAGGATTCAGGCTGGTGGAGGCTGAAGGTCCTGGTACCTGAGAACCACGTGGAATGAAACCAAGCTGACTGGTTTCTGCCGGGTCAGTCAGCAGTGACTCGGTGACTCGGTATTCTGGTGTCACGCCTCTGATTCTGATAGAACCTGTTCACCGGAGGCTTTCACACCTCCAGTCTCACCGCCGGACGACCTGCAGTCAAATTGCACAGCAGAAATACAAAGCGACTGCAGCAGGGAAATGACCGACGTGGCCCGCAGCGTTGAGGGGGAGGAGCCACACGGCGCAGAAAGGTCGTCTGACTGACACAGAGGAGCCTGAGGGCAGGACCGCCGACATGTTGAGGCAGAGAGACGACATGTTGAGGAGCTACAGAGGACAGAGAGAGAGCACCACCTACAGGAACTCAACCTCCATCAACAGGAAACCCAAGGAGGAAGACGTCACAGTACTGGACACACTGTTTGATTGACAGGTGATCTCTGGGGAGAGCAGTGAGGAACACCACAGTGAAGAACACCACAGTGAGGAACACCACAGTGAGGAACACCAGTAACTACTTTACTACTTTAAGATTAACTAGTTTCAGGCAGCCAGGAGGGTAAGCTAACCGGTCAGTTAACCAACCAGTCAGTTAACTAGCCAGCCAGCCCGGTGAGGCCACGCCCCTCCCAGGCCTGGAGCCGTGAGACCGGTCGAGTGACTCCTGTCAGGCCAACGCCTCCCTTCAGCTTCACCCTCCAGTAACACTGCTGCCGAGGTGTCGTTGAGCATGGCACCTCACCCTCAACACACTGTGGAGCTGCTGGGAGGCCGACAGGGGGAAACCCTCCCTGGTTCAGTGAAAGGTCAGTCGTCCTGTTAGCGGGTCGCCTGCTGATGGACTCAACCTGTTGAGTCTTCCTGTTTCTGGCTGCACGTCTGGAACACCAACACTCTGCTTTCTTATACTGGCAGTTATTTCTGATGTCTCGTCTTGTTCTGCTGCTAACTCAACGTTCCAACAGTAACTCAACGTTCCAACAGTAACTCAACGTACCAAGAGTAACTCAACATTCCTGTCATGCTGTCCTCAGAGTACTTTTACTACCGTCTGATGAAGTAACCGTCATGGAATCCATTTTGAATGTGATCTACTCAACCCCCTCAACGTAGTCCCAGAGGAAGGTGACAAATCATAGTCCAGTAAATTAACTCTATTGTTCCTCACTATTTATAAGACGATGTTCGAATAACTGTAAAAATGTTGTGATCAGGTGGTCACACACACACACACACACACACACACACACACACACACACACACACACACACACACACACACACACACACACACACACACACACACACACACACACACACACACACACACACTTTGCAGCCCCCAGCGGTTCTGACTGGTCCGGTCCCAGTATTGAGGTTCTGGTTTTCTTACCGTGTCAGGGCAACAGGAGGAAGAGGATCACGTCGTTGCTGTTCAGACGCTGAGGTGTGTTGACTGGTTCAGGGTGTAGGCCTCTGGGGCTCAGGTTACACCCCTCCCCCTATCCGCACCTTCCTCTTTAAACCACGCCCCCTTTAATCACCACCTTCTTGTGGTGTCAGGTCAGCCACGCCCCCTCTCCAGGTAAATAATGCTGCATTCCTGTCCCATGGGAAAGATGGTAGATACAAACTCAATTCCTCCTCTTCCTGAGTTCTTACGTCACCAGCAAGGAAATACCTGTGGAAAACTACAGGAGTACTTCTGGGATTACTTCTGGGATTACTTCTGGGATTACTTCTGGGATTACTTTTAAAGGAACTCACAAGTGGCAGCTGACGTCTTTAGGAACACAAGGAAACCTGTTTGTATGCAAACCTTTGATCTATTCTATTCTATTCTATTCTATTCTAGAATCTATTCTCATGAATGATCCGCGGCCCCGCACGATGACAGGTCACTGACACGTGAACGCGCCTTTCCTGACCGCGCCGCCGGTGCAGTCAGTAGAGCAGAGTCAGCTGTGGATCAGAAACACAACTGGACCGTCCGGTATCGGTCCGGTCCGACCCACAACTTTCACCTAACGGTACCCCGGAGATGGATTAGCAAAACCGGCGTGACTGAGCATCATCCCGGGGTGAGTTATCACGGCCTCGGTGTCGTTGTCTGCTGGGTAAACATTAATAACACCCTCCGTCCAAAACATTAAAAAGTTGTTAGCTTGTTGGCTAACCTGCAGCGACGCGAGTAACGCCTGTCTGCGAGTTACCTTAGCTAGCGCTGATAGCTAGCTACATGACTAGTCCAGTTAAATTGTAGCTAGCTGTAGCATACCAGTTTAATTGGTCATGTCTGGCCGCAGGTTCCCCGTCTAGCTTGGCTGGTAGTTAGCTAGCTAGCTAGCTAATAGTAGACCTAGTTTAATGCTGCCTTCACTGTCACCTCGTAAATTCCCACTTCTCCTCCTACGACGAAGAATATAACGGACAATCTAGCAAACGTAGTTTTTTGTTTGGCTGTTGGTTTTATTTGATTAAGTAGGACAGAGAAGAGACGACAATGTGCATCAGGGATATAATCGATGTTTTAAGTAATTTAGTAGCCAAAGGTTAGCTCTGGTGTTAATATATTTTGCCATCAGTTGTTGCCACAGCTTCCGTGCTCTCTGCCCACTAAGCATCTTGGGTGTCATAGAATAGTGTTGTTATTGAGATGCCTCCCTGGCCCAAGAATATACTGGTTTTCATTCCAACCAAACACTACAGCAGCTCAGTTCACAGATTAGTCCCCCACTCTGGTTAAAGCTGTGCTAATCTGTGAAATGAGCTGCTGTAGTGTTTGGTTGGAATGAAGACCAGTATGTTCTCGGGTCAGGGTGGCTTGTGGCTGAATAAGAAAATCTGACTTTCCCACTTGTGTTGACCTCCTTGTTGGGCCCTTCATTGGTGCTCACATTTACAACATTTTCAAAGGCACTTGAAAGCAACATAAGTACCTGTAGATAGGTAACTAGGTAAATGTACATAGTTCTAGTTATTCTATAATGATCACTGGTGTAAACCAGAAACTAAGATGATTGGTGAAGAAGCTCCATGTTTCCCACCAGGTTGTGTTCAGGTGTCACTTAGATCCTCTTCCAATTCAGTTGTGGCTTTGCTTTGCGTTTGTTGTCATCTGAATGTGTTTGTTTGTTTAGCTTGCAGGTCAGATGCGTTTTATAGGACCTGTGGTGAATTGTTTTTAATCTCACCTCTACAAAGTAGTATTTTTTCTCTTCTTTTTGATCGTATCATTGCATTTTATCACTATTTTTATCACTTGGCTTTGATGTTTTGTCACCGTGCAACTGATCAGAACTAAATGAAACTAATCTCAACTACATCTAACTATTATTGAGTCTGGATATGTCCATGAACAACTGATTCCCAAACCCTCCCTGATGACTTCAAGATGTGTATTGCCTCATCTAAACTCACATGATGTGTTGAAACTGACGCATCCCCAGCTGAAGTCCTCCTGTGGGCTCTGCAGCTCGTAGCTGAGTTGTGTTTTGCCGGCCTGGCGTAGCCGCTGCTGCATTATTAATGTGACATTGTTTCCATCGGGAGGAGTCGCCAGGTCTGCAACCGGAGCCGACTCGCTGCCGTGTCACTCTCCCACTGGCTCGGTTAGGATCTAAACTATCAGCGTAGCAAAGGTTTATCTGTCTGTATTAGTGTCACGTCAGCAGAATTTTGACTTTGATACCAATCCTAAATTTAGTGTCTAAAAATTCAATACTACTGCAATGCAGCAGCAAACAAGAAAGAAAATCAAGCAATGTGTTTCCACACTTCAGTTTGTTTTCCACAAGGGATTAACTGACGGTTGGGCGTCCGTCTTTGGAAGTGAAATCGCTTCATATTTGACTCCTGGCAGTTTTACTTCTGTCAAGCTGTTTTCAGGGTTTCTGCACAGGTCTGCAAATTCTGGAAAAGTATGGAAAATATATTTGGTCTTTTCCAGGTTGTGGGAATTGGACAAAAAAGTCTGTGAAAGTATGAAGCAATGGTTGGTCTGTACTGATGCACGTGGCCTCACATTTCCTCTAGTCATAGATGTTTCAGAACCAATATGAGTAGTGAGTACTTTGTTCGAGTACCGATACCAAGTACTTCTAGTTTACAGTCATTCATAGGCTGCCGGCTATCGGCCTGTTATGAAACAGTTACAGGAACAAGTGCGTTCATTGCATTTATTTATTTGTGTGATCACATTTTGCACCGATCGATAACAATCCTCAGATGAAAGACGTAATGAAATGAAAATAGGACGGCATCATCTCGCTAGAGGAGGAAGCTTGTCCGGTCTGGGGGTTGGATGGTGAGACGTGGTGTTAAAGCCAGAGGAAACACCAGCCCATCGCCTTTCTGTTTCCCCTGTTGTCTCTCAGCGCCCCCTGGTGGCCCGGAGGCGTCATGGCGTCTCGGCTGCTGGACCGACTGAAGCGATCGCTGTTCAAAGACGGCCAGGGGGCCGCGCCGGACCAAGCAGGAAGTGGACAGGAAGTGGAGGAGTTTCAAGAGGAGCGATGGGAGGCGGAGCTGGAGGAGGAGGAGGAGTGCGTGACCGACCGGCTCGGGGGGACGCTGTGTTTTGACGGGGGAGGGACGGAGGAGGGAGGGGAGGGGGAGGGGTCGGGGGTGGACAGCGACTCCGACTTCCTGGGAGAGTCCATGGAGGAGGGGCTTAGCAGCACAGGTAGAACTCTCACTCAACACAGTGTCTGTTTTCACCCAGTCACCCACCCAGTCAGTCACCCACCCAGTCAGTCACCTAGTCAGTCACCCACCTAGTCAGTTACCCACCTAGTCAGTTACCCACCTAGTCAGTTACCCACCTAGTCACCCAGTCAGTCACCCACCCACCCACCCAGTCAGTCACCCACCCACCCAGTCTCCCAGTCACATTCCAAGTCACCCATGTTTCTTCCCCGGTCTCCCTCTCTTGTGCAGACACCAGCTCGGCGGGTATGTCTCCCATAGGCTCCTCCTCCCTGCTGACTCGGCAGCTTCAGGAAAGCTGGAGGAGCCTGCGGGGCGGCGGAGGCCACGCCCCCTCCTGCAGACTGCAGACAGACAGCTTGCTGTTTGAGGTGACGGACGCCAGCGTGGTGCAGGACGGCTCCTCCAAATACGTGGTGAGAAACGGAAACCCTGTCGAACCCCCCGGAGCGTTGAGGGACTCTCAACAGCGTCTGATATTTACCGATGAAAAGCTCAAGCTGAGTCTGTTGAGCGTAGTGCAGGTTGACAGCCTGGCCGCCATGTTTGATTGGTGATTTTGGCAGAATACAAAATCATTAGCTTTCCAAAGTGACGGTCTGTCAGGACGGATCAGGACGGTGGTGCGTTCGCTGGGTCCAGGAAAGGTGGGACAAAAAATGAAATGATACCAACTGTATCAACTTGACATAAAATAAGAATTTCACCCAAATCTAATCTGATTATGAAACCAGAGCAAGCCGAGGTTTTGGTCCTACATTATATGTTTATATCTGTCTAAGATTCCTTCATGTCAGTTTCCAGCCCACATGACTCCTAACCACAGAAGGCTGGTCAGTTGATTGATCGATTAGTGATGACAGCGGTTGATCAGCTGCTCTGCCTCTCCAGCTGTACACCATCCATGTGATCCAGTCTGGCGGCAGCGACAAGACGCCGGCCGTCATCACCCGCCGGTACTCCGACTTCCAGCGTCTCCACGCCACGCTGCGCCGTATCCATGGAGACCAGATGGAGCACGTCTGTTTCCCACGTAAGTAAAGGTGGTATGTTACAGTCCTACCTGTGGTTGTACTGGTCAGCTCCCACTGTAAATATGTGGGTTTTCTCTCACATTTTCTATGAAACTCAATAATTAATAAATTACGTAAAATGATGATTTTCTGATGTTTTCCTTTTAGTTGGTTGTATTTCATATCGTGTTATATTGCGTCTAGCTGACATTCAGGAAGCTTTATCTGTAGCCAATCCCTGAGTCCTGTTGTGGCCGGTGGACAGGAAGTGTTAGTTTCACATGGGACCACGCCCTCTTCCTGCTGCTAGGGAAGAAGCTGCGTAGGAACTTCACGGCGGAGACGATCGCCAAGCGGAGCCGGGCGTTTGAACAGTACCTGTCTCACCTGTGTTCCCTCGCCACCCTGCGGGGGGCGCTGTGTGTCAGACAGTTCTTCTACCTGGCAGACCTGCAGACAGGACAGCTGCTCATCAGGTAATGATGATAATACTATTTATACTAGTACTACTAGTAGTACTGCTACTACTACTATTACAACTACTACTACTACTACTACTACTACTACTACTACTACTAGTACTTTCCGTCTCCATGACTTGTATTGATTACAGTTTGCTGTGAAGTCATCACTGTTTCAGAGTTGAGTTGGTCTTGTTTTGTTGAGGGTGGGACGATCTCAGGAGGCCTTGGGTCCGCTGCTCAACGCCAAGAGACTGCAACACAAACTGGGCTGGGCTAGTAACTACGGCAACCAGCCTCAGGCCCCGCCCCCAGCCTCCTCCCATTGGTTCTTCACCCTGGTGGCATTGTCGTGCTGTTTCCAGGAAGTGGAACAGCTGGAGGAAGCTCAGGAACATTGCGACCACGCCCTCAATGTTCTAGCCCCGCCCCCAACCCCGTCTGCATCCACACAGACTGATAATGAAACACCTGATAAGTCCCTCCCACCCGAAGATAAACCCCACCCACTAAACGAGAAGCTACTCCCAACAACCGATAATCCCTGCCAATCAGGTATCGATAAGCCCCACCCCCTCCTGGTTCCGTTGCTGCGGGCGGTAGTTCGGTTGTCGTGGCAGACGGGAAGAGATAAGCGTCAGTGGGAGGAGCTTCTGCAGCAGCTGGAGGAGCAGTGGGCGGGGCTAGACAATCAGCCAACCATCAAAGAGTTCCTGGTCAAACACAACCTGAAGGAGAATGAGGTGGAGGGATAGAACGAACACACACACACACACACACACAGCAGAGGACAATCACTATGCAGTAAAGCCTTCTGGGTAATGTATTGAACGATGTAACGCCTTATCAAGGTGTGTCGGCTGTATTCACCTCAACTCTGCAGTCCGGTTATGACTCGATCAATAATGTGATTATTGGGATCGGTGTGTTTCCATTGGAGGAACAAAGTTATTTTACTGCACTTTCTGCATCTTATATCAAATCTTTATAGACGTTCTAATGAAATGTTTCAGTGTTTTTATATCAAAGTTTAAAGGGGCATTCTCACTTTTATTGACCTCTATTGGGAGGAATTGTAAACCATAAATCTCAGCTGAGCATCTGACCAAGTAACCGTTGAGTCACTGGTATTGATCAGTCAGGCTACCAACCCCGTGATATGGGCCAGTAAAGACCTGACTTTATGCCCCTTTAAACCAAGTTGAGTTGCGGTGATATGCGGTTTTATTCTCGTCTCTGCTGAGGTCACCGGTCCACGCTTACCTCGGCTGTCTACCCACTAAACTGTATTTGTGATATCGGTGCTGCTGAGAAAAACAAGATTTCAAAGACTGATGAAGCATTTTTACTAAATATTGTAGCAAAAAATAATCACTAGGTCCATATTTACAAGGTGAGGGAAGCTGCTTTTCAGGGTGGGGATTGTGATTGAGTTAACAGTTGTGGAGATGTGGTTACTAAGGAGACGTGAGTTATTGGGAGGGATGTTAAGTAGTTTAGATGAGCAGGGGTCTGGATGTTGGTCTAGATAAGGGACAAAAACAGACGAGGACTTTGGCAGGAAAGATTTCATTTTGAACTCTTTCTGGAACAGACCCGATCTGCTCACGGCAAGATCAGACCTGGACCACAAAGAGTTCAGACTTAGTTATAAAACTAGTTGTAGTTGTGAAATAGGTTATCAATAAGGGAAGGAAGGATGGAAGGAGGGAGGGAAGGAAGGAGGTTATTAAAGGGATGAGGATGAAGAAGAGAAACAGACGCTAGACATAAACACTACTAATGCTGCGTTCATGTTGTATCGGATTGACCGTAAATCCAAGCTGCCAATGGGGAAAAAACATCCACGTCTCCTGGTGGTGATGACAAGGAGGACGTGGGAACATCTTGTAATCAACTCTACTCTGAAGTGATCAATATCTGCTGCAGTTTGTTCATGCTTGATTTTAAATTCATTGATGGATGTGATGCGTCTCATCCCATTCTCCCGATTTGACCTGAACGCAGCACAAGCACAGCCAACCACAAGCACTAGATACGACATCAGGCACAACACGCAGGAGACCTACTCAGCCTTATAAGCAGCTGGCGCTCATCGTGATGACGTCATTTCCTGCTTGTGTATTCTCTGCATCCTGAAGCTTGACTGACGAGAGGACACAAGCTGTCTTAGTGATATTATATATAGTTTTATATATATATATATATATATAAATATAGTTTAGAGTCGCATGGTTTTTCATTTTCAACAGACTAAATGTGAACTGTAAAGCCAGTCTGACCGGTCAGCTGTTGGTCAGCTGCCTGGTCACCACTGTGGCTGCTGAGGATTCAGACTGAAACGCTCCACCAGAGAACTTCTGCCCTCCAAGTGCCTGTTCCCAGACCACTGTAACTCTCTAGGTGATGTTCCTGTTTTTATTTGGTGTGAAGGTTTACACGGTCCTTATAGATTGAGCAAGTTTTTATAAGTCTTTAAAACATTTAAAACTGAAGAATGTATGAGCATGGACAGGCTTCTTCCTTTGACATACAAGGTTTTCATGCAAACTGCATGGATACAGGACCGGACCAACCAACCAACACAAGGTTTAGTTCCATCATGTCTTTGTATTGGCCCAGTAACAGCGTGTTGACTCCAAAATGAAACGTGACGTCACATCTGAGTCTTTTAAAACGTGAGACTTTTATTTTGTAGTAACTCTGTATGTGTCTGAGAGGTGGTTTCTGTACGGCTGGATCTCCACAGGGCTGATGTCTAACCCTGGTTGATCCGGATCAGACCTCCTCACGTCTGTCAGACACGTGGAAACTGGTTTCTGTCTGTTCAGGTGGAAATGAGATCAGACCTGGGAGACGAGGAGCTGGGAGGAGACTGGTTTACTGTACTGGTTTAGCTGCAGCACCTTCATACGAGTATATTCAACTATATGTACAAGTATATTTTATGGAATAAATTTCTTAGAAATTCAACGTCTCTCCTCTCTTTCTTTCACACGGTTCAGTATTAACTCCTGACAGACAGTAATGTTGTCGTATCGATCCTAACTGAATGATGCTCTGTAGGACAGACTGTGGTCATGTCACATGACCACCAGTAGAGGGCGCTGTGCTCCAGCCCATGGTTTGGTGGTGCAGTTTCGATGCAAAGGACCAGACAGCAGCCTCTCTGGAGTTCAGTGTTTTATTACAGCAATGAAAATATACTCTAAAATAGAACATCTATGGTCTCCTACTAGCTTCATCACTACAACAGCTCTATGGTGTCAAAGCGGTCGGCGTCCACGGTGGGGGGTATACACGGTGTTGATCTGCACATGCTGGGGGCGGGTGGCTGTTCTCCGGACGCCATGATGTCACCGCGGTGAGACGGACAGCTGCCGTAGAAACACCAGTTACTATAGCACCGACTCAGGAACCAACATGGCTGCCACTGGAAACTGCAATGGCGTTAATTGAGAAATGAGACTCTTAACTTCCTCTGTCTTCTGCTGATGTTGATTCTTACTGGATGGAGCGTCTACCCTTCCACCATCATGCTGTGGTTCCTGAACGCTGCACTAGGCAACATCACCCGTTACATCAGGTGATGCTGCAGCAGAGCAGAGCGCCCCCTAGAGTCACCCTGTTGGTCCAGATTACATCCTGGTGTCTGATTGGTCACTGGTGGGAAATCTTCACACAGGAAGTGACCGATCCAGACTGGAGAGAGACTCTATAACCTCTTCACCTCCTCCAACAGTCTACTGGCGTCGTGTCATGTGATGTCTACGTCATGAACCCCCGCCAAACTGACAGGTGGCCTGGTGCAGTTTCTCCATTTCTAGTCACACTAACCTTCCACTCTTATACATGAGGTCACCACACACACACACACACACCTACATCTGTCCCTTACACGCATCCACCTCCATACACACCTGAGCACAACAATACTACAGTGTGATCCACAGAATACAGAAGTACAGATTCCCTCAGCTGGCCAGTGATCAGCCACCTAGCCTGAGGACGGAAAACAACAACACTCAGATTTACAACGGACTTGAACTCAACAAACTGATCAACTTATTTTCTTTGGGGACAAATGGTCGACTGTACTGTAGCGAGCGGTATTGATCTTTGAACTGCTTTTAACTACCCGCTAGATGGTCACTGATGCTCACTATGTCACACATATTGATCACTGATTGATCCATTCACATCCCATCCCTGCTTTAAGGAGCCAAAGGGTCATGAGGTGCTGATGTTCCTAAATGGATGTTGTCTTATAGTGTTGTCTGTTTATCATTGGTTTAGAGAGACAGTAATCTACGACCTCTACTGACCTCTACTGGTGACCAGTAGGAATTGTATCAACAGTGATAGAAGCGATCTCCCCTCCACCTTGTCCCCTTGAGCTACGGTGGCCTGTAATGGACGCAGTCAAATCATATTTTCGCAGTAGAGAGGAGAGATCCAACAGAACCGTCTAGTGAAAAGGTCAAATACTGGAACAACAAAACAGCTTTGGCATTTGCTTTTTTGGTTCGAGAACTTTTTAGCTTTTGTAGTTGAAATATGTTTCGATGCCGGTCGGTCGGTCGTAGCGCCGTCCTCCATCGATAAGCAGTTGAAACGATTGGGACCGTCTCGCAGATATATGATGGTCATTTTGTGCTAGGGGCAGTAATAACAGTTATTGCCCCTTTAAGACTCACGACCAACAAAATAGACTGACTTGACTAGATTAGCTATTTTTGACATTCTCTCATAGTTTGATGAAGGTGTTTGTCTGATGGTTGGATGGATGACCAGGTTACATGGGTTTATTTGATAGTTGGGTAACTATCTGTATCTACAGTACCAGTCAAAAGTTTGGACACATTTACTAATAGAAAGGGTTTTTCTTTATTTTTACAATTTTCCACTATTTTAGAATAATAGTAAAGTCATCAAAACTGTGAAATAACACAAATGGAATTATGCAGTGACCAAAAAATTTTAAAAAAAAAATCAAAACTATCTTATATTTTAGATTCTTCAAAGTAGAAACCCTTTGGCATTAACAAGCAAAGAAATTCCACAAATGAACTTTTAAAGGCCACAATCACTATGTGAGTGTTTAAAATGATGATTTAATCATTGTGGTTCAACATTCTCCACCTCTAAAGTCTAAATGAAAACTACTTGTTGTTGGTGCATTTCAATTTAATTAAAATGTAAGTTTTGAAAATAAATTCATACACAGGCATCAACTTCTCTATTTGTCTAAGAACATTTCAAGCATTTAAGCATCAAGCCTTTATATCAAAATGTCTTTAAGATCATGAGAAACAAAAACAGGTGTGTCCAAACTTTTGACTGGTACTGTAAATATCATCTATATCAGACCACAAGTCTCGGTGATGCGTTGAGCCAGCAGAAAACCTTTAAGCCACTGAGTCTGAAAGCAGAAGACCAAGTCACCTACTGAATCCAAGTCAACTTCCTCTGGGACTTTTCTGACACGCGCCAAATAAACCAAAAGTTTGAGCAAAAGTCTTGGAGTTTTAAATGATTATGAGCTTAATCTGACTGAGAGAATCAGATTAATCAAATTATAATGGGATTATTAGTGTAGACTGAACGTCTCTGTGCATCATCGATCTGTCCTGGAATGAAATATCGGACCGTGTTGAATCAGTCTGCTCTGCTGTCAGTGGAAATAATGTTGTTGGTTGAGTTGAGCAACAGTAGAGTGACAGGATGTTGGTGCAGAGCAGGACTCTACTGCAGAGAAAGAGCAAAGAAAAACAGAAGTGATCGCTGACAGTTTTAGATTGTCCACAAAGTTACTCAATGATCTTTGGCTAAACACACACACACACACACACACACGCACGCGGTTTAGAAAATGTAACCCTTTATAAATATATCCATTGGAGTCTAATTTGGCAATCTGAAACTTTGAGTGTGTTTTGTTTCTTTTCCTCATGGAGTATGAAAATAAATGATATTTTCTCGACTGTAAATTATCAATACATTATGATTAATCTGATCAATCAACAATTACCAAGGTACCTGTAATCCCAATAATGTGTTTTCACTATAATAGAGGACAAGAACCACTTCCTGTTACCACGTTATTGCAATCCTGTCAATTGTAACCAGATTACTGTAATCCTATTACTTGTAATCCGTTAATCCTCAACCCTCCACACACACACACAGTCTGGTGAAAAAGCTAAATTAGAAAAATAAAAACATAAAGTTCATCATGTAGAAGGTCCAGTCAAGGCCTCCAGTGACTCCTGTCCCTTGTAGTCCGTCATTTGGTTTCATATAGACACATGAGTGATATGTATCGTCTGTACGTCCTGTTATGACTCGATACGTCTCTTAACTTCCTGTCCACATGTTGTTCATGGAAAATAAAGTGATTCTGGTTTGTACACAGAACAACACAGACCTGCTTGATGTGTATAAATGTCCTTCAGACGGTGGAATACTAACAAGTCCAACGCGCTGCGTATGAATGTGTAAACTCAACGCTGGTGGAGGAGCGACGAGGGAAACCAGAGAACAACAGCAGCTGTGGTGAAAGAGGAATTAGAAACCGTGAGATCGACAGATTTCCTCCTAAAAGCTCAGCAGGGAGTCGACCGCCAGATGTTAGCATGGACATGGAAACACAGGAAATGAACCGGATGCTTTCCCACAATGCAACACAACCAAGGATGATGGACCAGAGATCCCCAACCGTCTATAGCCGTTTTTTCATAACATTGTAAGTGTGCTTAAATGTCTGTAGGCCAATGGAAAAGTGTTTTCAGAGGTCAAGTTGTTTTAAGCTGAAGGAGCTAGTGACCTTGTGATGACCTCATGTGTTATTACTCAAGTTCAAAATCGGTATCCATTTTGTTGTGGATTTTTTCGTGTTTTATTTTTGCGGCTGGTAGTAAATGTTGCGCGACCCAATACCGGTCTGCGGCCCGGTGGTTGAAGACCTCTGTTCTAGACCAATCACAGACACTATCGGCTGTGTGAAGGTTTAGGTTCCTATCAGACAGTAGTAACAGATAACGGATAATTGTACTTAATTCTTGAGCTATTGTAAACTGGAATCCGTCCAGAGCGACCATGTGACCTCTGGACCCCAGGATTAATTTCAGCCCGTTTACCTTGTATTTCACTTCCAATCGTGGTGGTCTGATAATTCTAGTCCCATCCAAAGAGACACTTCTCTGTTTTGACTCAGTTGTAAATGGTTTGGAGGAACTCCTTATTGTCAATGAGCACTTTTTGTCTTATTCACCAAGAAAGCACAAACAAACCCAAAGAGCAAACGGATCCTTTCATCACCAACTGTGTGCTTCAGCTTTGCCACCGAGGCTGCCACCTTGGAGCGTTCCCTGATCTGATCTGAGACTCAGGAAGACAACCCTCTCCTGGCTTCCTGACTTGTTGGTCAGCTGCATCAAGACGCATCAAGATGCGTCTTGATGCGTCTTGATGCGTCTTGATGCGTCTTGATGCGTCTTGCAGGGATGACAGCAGCCGTTCTGAATGGACAAACTCTTTAGAATGATCTCATATACGCTACAGTGATTCGGGGACGTTGTTGTCATGACGATCTTGATCTGATCACTAGTCGACCAATAATTATGTGGGCAGAATTTATGATTTACATATAATTTACATATGCATGAGCATGACGGGCACAAAGAGGCTTTATGTTTTGACCAGCACTGTTAGCATGTAGCATGTAGCATGTAGCCTGTAGCATGTAGCATGCTTTTCACTCATTGCACAAGGTTGGTGAATAGCATAGCATGCTTTGGTCATTTTAGCGTTACAGCGTTACAGTGTGCTCTCCCCTGCGTAAAGCTTTAGTGAATCTGGGTGTTGGATCAGAGGATCCTATCAGACAGTGGTAACAGATCAGAGGATCCTATCAGATCAGAGGATCCTATCAGACAGTGGTAACAGATAACAGAGGGCTGGGACAGAGCTGATTGTCAGTCTCCATTCGTGTCCCATGAGTCAACAGCTCCTCCACCGTTGTCCAATCATCTAACAGCTTGCTGTTCCTCAGCCGATTCTGCTTCCTGTGGCTCAACTCCAGCACCGTCTGGGACGACGACCCTTGACCTCCCCCAGCCTGCTCCTCTCCTCCTCCCACTCCTCCTCTCCTCTCTCTGTGTTGCCGTGACAACGCCAGGTGACGTCTCCTCTCGGTTCGGCTCCAGTATCGTCCTGCCCATCGCCCCTCCTCCCCCTCCTCCCCAACTTCCTCTCCTTCTCCTTGCACTTCCTCATCCGTGGTGACCTCACTGCGCTCCCTGGCCAATCGGGAAGCCCGGGCTCTGAGCATCTGGTTCCTGACCGATTTCTGATTGGCCTGTTTGGACCGGGGGGAGGGCGGAGATCGAGGGCAGTGAGGCGGGGCAGCCAGCGTGCTGTATAGAGAAGAAGGAGAACCTTGAGGGTTGCCGGTGCGATTCCCAAGAGTCTGAAAGCCACGCCAGTCTGATGCTCCACTAGATCCTGAGCCAGGGCTCTTAGAGAGAGACTCCTCATCTCGGCTCCTCTCTCCTTGACGGCTAGACCCCTGGTTGTTTCTGAACGTGTTGAGGTGACTGGTTAGACTGGTTCTGTCTATGTTGGGGTGACTGGTTAGACTGGTTCTGTCTATGTTGGGGTGACTGGTTAGACTGGTTCTGTCTATGTTGGGGTGACTGGTTAGACTTGTTCTGTCTATGTTGGGGTGACTGGTTAGACTGGTTCTGTCTATGTTGGGGTGACTGGTTAGACTTGTTCTGTCTATGTTGGGGTGACTGGTTAGACTGGTTCTGTCTATGTTGGGGTGACTGGTTTGAGGGTGGCAGGGGTAACTAGCCCGGCTCCTGGGCCCCAGTGTGTTGCTGGCTGTACTTGGCTGTCTGCCTCCAGTATTTGGCTCATTGGTGTTTGGGTGACTCGCTCTGCGTTGGCGTCGGCCGTCACTCAAATCTATCATGGTTCGACTCCGTCCTGGAGTCTCACTAGTCCCGCCCCCTCTCTGCTGCTGTTGCTCCAACCACAGCGCCCTCCGCTGGCAGGGTTCAGTACGACAGCCTGAAGACAGAGAGACAGAATATCAGGCCCAAGGTGGGAAATTCTTTGCAGCCAGTGGAAACTCTATATTTGCACCATGAAGATGCACTATCTTTAGTTATTTGTTATATTATTATATTTTTATTTCTGCCTATTGCCTTTGTTCACCAACCTACACCTCTATTCTTTGCTGCTGCAATGACCCAATTTCTTCTTGGGATCAATGATGTTCTTCTTAGCTCATTAATCTTAATAATCCACCATCCACTGTGACTGGTGCACAAAAAAGCTTTTCTTCACTGGTCTGGCTTGTAGTTCACTGTTCGTTTGATTTGGAAAGTGGTGGAGACACAAATTAGACGGAACAAAACACATTTAACCACATTTCCTGTAATTCTACACAATACTTTATGACAGTGGTTCTCAGTCCTGGTCCTCAGCGATCAGAGCTGAGCTATCTGACTTTAATTCCAGCCGTCTAATCAGGGACTGATTTAGACCTGGGATGCCTGGTGAATGCAGCTAACTAATGATTGAGAAATGATTCAGGCTCTTCATTATCACTTGTTCTGTGTTACACTCACAACATACAAAAATTGTAACCAGCAACATAGCCACTGGTCGAGCTCAGTTGGGTAGTCTGATAAACTTTAAAAATACTTGATAAACCCACTTTTGAATTTCTTCACAAATCTGTGTAATATGAAATTAAATTGATGGTTTATCTAATATCTAAATTAAAACTTTATCCACTCATCCATGTTGCTCCTACTCACCTAGGGATGGGGAGAGTGGCGAGTGGTGGCGAGGCAGGGTCGGACTCCTCTCAGCTCTGTGGAACTGAACTGTTGCGGTCGTACTGTTACCCACAATGCAACATGATTGCTGGGGTGCACCAGGGTGGGTCATCAGGGTCGCCTCAGGGATGGACTCCAAATCCCAGCGTCCTCTCTGCTCCCGGGGGGAGTGGCCTGAGCAGCCATGGGCGTGCCGGTGGGCGTGGATTTTGTGGAGTCGTCGGTACTCCCCAGTGCTAACGCTATGGAAACCAGAGTCGCTGGGTTCAGAGGAGAGGAGGGACTCTGAGGAAGAGGAGGAACCCGGCGAGGAGGGGGTGTGGCCTGGCAGCGATGACACAGCATCTGTCTCGACTTCTGAGAGCGCCACCCGGTGCTGGGGACTATCGGTACCACAGCCCAGCCCGCTGTCCAGCTCACTGAGGGGGAGGTAGCCCAGAGGACGGTCAGACCGCCAAGGAGAACGATAGTCAGACTGGAGGAGGAGAGGGAGGGAAGGTGAAATAGAAAGAGGGGAGGGAGAAAAGAGAGAGAAGGAGTGTGTTACATGGTGGTGGTGGGGTGTGTTACGTCATTGTGGTGTGTTAAGTTGGGGTGTCGGGGTATGTTACATTATGGTTTTGGGTTGTTTTACATGATGGTGGTGTTGTGTGTTACATTATGGTTTTGGGGTGTGTTGAATTGTGAAGTTACATTATGTCTGAGTGTGTTACATTGTGCTGTTGAGTTTTTGTATGAGTATAAATGTGATACCTGTCTGGGAAAACCTTTAGACTCCCCCTCTGTGTTGCAACAGCCAATCAGACAGCTTTCTGAGTTGGGCTGGTAGGGCAACAAATCTTGAGCCTGGAAGAGAAGGGAGTAGATGCTAACATAGGTTAGAAAGAATCTGAACAGAGTATAATTGTCCAGAGTGATTATAATATAATTTACTATAAATTATACTATAGCATTGAACTGTACACAGTGACATGGAGAAGAATAGAACAGGACACCTGATAGTCCAGTCTGTCTAGGTGATCCAAGCTGTAGGAGACACTGGGCAGGTAGCTATTAGCCAAGTGCTGGTCAGGTGACACACTGGGCAGGTAGCCATTGGATTGATAGAGTTCAGGTGACATCATCATGTGACTGTTGGCAGGGTACAGGTCAGGTGACACGTAGTAGGGCCTATGGAGAGGAAGAGGTCTGGTCATGTGATGTTTAAGAAGGCAGACATGAAACTGTCAGGTCATGTTTCATATGGAGACGATGTCAAAGAGCATAGAAAGGGAAGAGCCAACAGGCACTACCAGCCTTAGAACATTTGTAGTTCTATTTATAGTTCAGAAGTGCATGATTGTGAATGGCGTAATTATAATATTGTGCAGACCTAGCAAACCCAACTCCTCCCCACCTAACACTGTAAATAAGCTCTTGGAAATGGTCATTCATTCACATAGACAGAAATAGATTAATCTTCTCTCCCAACCCTGAGCCTGATAGATAACCCTAACCATTACCCAAGTCCCAACCCTTTATCCAAGTCCCAACCCCTCACCACAGTCCCAACCCCTCACCACAGTCCCAACCCTTTACCCAAGTCCCAACCCTTTACCCAAGTCCCAACCCTTCACCATAGTCCCAACCCTTTATCCCAGTCCCAACTGTTTATTCCAGTCCCAACGCTTCTTCCCAGCCCCAACCCTTCACCACAGCCCCAACCCTTCACCACAGTCCCAACCATTTACCCCAGTCCCAACCGTTTGCCCCAGTCCCAACCCTTCACCCACGTCCCAAACCTTCACCCATGTTCCAACTCTTCCCTCCAGTGCCAACCCTTCACCCAAGTGCCAACCCTTCACCTATGTCCCAATCCGTGCAAGTAGAACTTTTGTCAGGGGGGCCAAGATTCCTAGAGGCACCCCTCCCTAAGTCCCAACCGTTTGCTCCAGTCCCAGCCTTTTTACCCAAGTCCCAACTCTTCGCCCCAGTCCTAACCCTTATCCCTAGTCCGAAGTCCCAAGTCCCTACTCTTCACCCGAGTCCCAACCGCTCAACCCCAGTCCCAACCCTTCATCCCTGTCCCTGTCCCTACCCTACACTCCAGTCTCAACTGCTCAACCCTTCACCCCTGTCCCTATATTTTACCCTAGTCCCAACTCTTCGCCCCAGTCCCAACCCTTCTCCCAAGTCCCAAGTCCCTACCCTTCACCTGACTCCCAACCGCTCAACCCTAGTCCCAACCCTTCATCCCTGTCCCTACCCTATACCCCAGTCCCAACTGCTCAACCCTTCACCCCTATCCCTACATTTTACCCTAGTCTCAACTCTGTCCCCCAGCTTTCCAGTAGTACCTACCCAGGACTGTAGCCCCCTTCCTCGGCTTCCTCTCCTTCCACCAGTCCCATGGCTCTGAAGGCCTCCCAGCGTCTTTCTGTCTCAGCGCTGCACTCCATTGTGTAGTGGGGGTGCCTCTTCCTGTGTCCCTGTCCCCTCCTCCCCTCAACCTGCACTGTGACTGGCTGGCCATACTCATCCAGAAAGTGCAGCTCCTCTCGGTGTCGATGGTGAGAGAGGTCATGACCCTTGGCCTGAAGTTAGGGAATGCTAGATATTTAAACTGTAGACACACAGCACTGACATTAAAGGCACTACTGATACTGCCAAAATCCTGGCATTGAACAAAGCCCAAACAATATTGTAAATAACACACAAAGGGGCAGTTTCACAGACAGAGTTTAGTTTAAATCAGGAGTCAGGACTAGGCTAATCAGACAGATGAGATGGGGGCCTTGTTGACTGCGATCATGGATAGTCAGCAACCCTTGGAAGGTATCCCCGATGATGACCATTTGGACAGTTCAGATGGGGGACCATTCCAATCCTCATTCAGTAGAAAACCATCCATTCATTATGTGCCGTCTCACTCAATATGTAATGTTACTCATCTGTTGCACTCCCATAATAAAAATGATGTAATGATCTCAACTCTTGAAGACATACTCTTCAGCTTGGGGGACCGAGGCAGAATGAAGATCAGCCTGGGACATCTGCAGCAGCCAGTAGGGAAAGTGGTGTCACTAACCCTGGCTGCAGTACAAGTGCAAAGAGGCTGACCATTCATAAGAAACTGGCCATGGAATTTCATGGAAGGAAATTAAAAATATTTAAAAGAAGAGCATCAAATCCTTCATGTTGACTTGGCCATGAAGAAGGAGGTGAGAAACATGAAGCAGCAGCAGTATGTTCTATTGAAACCAGCACCAGCTCAGGGTCCCAATATCTCCCTCTCTGAAATAAAAGCTTTATGTTACCAATCCATGCCTACAGTTGTCTTCAACAACCACTTAAGATATATTGGTTATGAGAAGTGCTGCAGAGCAAAAACAACTCTGCAAGCTAGGCCATTTCTGTCATTGGCTGCCTCAGTCATGAGAACATGGGTCACTGTCATCTTCAATATGAGGATCTGGGCAGCCATGCTGTCTGAGATAATTATGAAGCACTGCTGTTGCAATGATGACAATGCAGCAAATTGAAAATTGATTTAATCAAAATCATTCAGTGGGTTGCTCATGTCTATAACCACTCTTTTGTCTGGCCTTGGTGCTGGTCTTTGATCATGATTGAAATAGTCCAGGTGATCCATTTTTCTCTATTGCCAAGCTCAACCTGGAGGCCCACATCCATTAATCTGAAGTTCAACTTGTCACTGGCCAGGTTTAATTTAAGCCTTCACTTAGATCTAGATAAGCTCTAATTTCTGGAAATCTTTTTTCTTTTTAACTCAAGACTAACTCAAATCTGAGACTATTTTATCATGCTTGCTGAACTACTGTGGCATTCTGTTTGGAATTGTTAGGAAAATTCAAGTCTCTTCAACCATTTGAGTTATAAAAAGTGGTCTGGTAGCTAGTTTGTTTTGAGACATACTAATTTGCTTCTTCTGTATAACAATATATTAGAGACATCCGATGTTATATAAAATACTTCAATACTAAAATGTTATATATTCATATTGTAAAAAGACTGCCTGAATTCATCATTCCATATCTGTCATTTATTGTCTGTAAACTAAGAAAACAGGTCACCATAAAAAGTCATTCAGTCATTATGTCAGTTCATTGAAGTTTGTCCAGCCACCAAACACACCGAACTGTGAGTCAGCCCCAACAGTTCCCTTCAGCTTCCTCCCAAGCTATTGAAGTGAATGATGTCTGGGGCATAAAACAACAAATCACATCTCTGAACAGCTTGTGCAGCATAATAAAGTGTTCTGCAGTTGAACGATTGTCTCATGAGGCAGCTGAGATGGGACTGAGGGGCTAACAAGCTGTGTTTGGTTACCTACTCTATTTTAAAAAAAGTACCAATTAGTTTAAATTCTGTACTCTCAATCATTTTGTAAGAGGTGTCACCTTTCTTCAAGTGGTGGAAATCTGAGCACATAAAAGTATATTTGAGATCTAAGATGTAACTAAAAGAAGTGAAAGTATAACAGTGATAACTTATGATATTACATTTGAAAGCTAAGATGTTGTAAGATGGAAGATAGATAGTCGTAACAGCAGCAGCACATCGAGGTCAGCTGGATGTAGGTCAGGTTTCTAACCCCTGGACCAACACTGGAGCTGTTACACTCTCAGTGTATGGCCTAGGGCTGCACACACACATGCACACACACACACACGCACACACACACACACACACACACACACACACACACACACACACACACACACACACACACACACACAGACACACGCACACACACACATGCATACTCTGATACAAACAGAAACACCCATGAATACATACATATATACAGTAACGTGCATACAAACACACAGAGACACACTCCATAAACACACACTCCATAAACACACACACACACACACACACACACACACACACACACACACACCACACACACACACACACACACACACACACAAAGCAGGGAGTGATGCGTGTTCTACCCTGGAGAAGTTTGTTGCGCTCCAATGCACTTTGACAGTAACACAGACAGATCCCTCTGTCTCTCTCTTCATCTGTCTGTCTCTCTTCATCTGTCTGTCTTCCTCTTCATCTGTCTCTCTCTCTTCATCTGTCTGTCTTCCTCTTCATCTGTCTCTCTCTCTTCATCTGTCTGTCTCTCTTCATCTGTCTGTCTTCCTCTTCATCTGTCTCTCTCTCTTCATCTGTCTGTCTTCCTCTTCATCTGTCTCTCTCTCTTCATCTGTCTGTCTCTCTTCATCTGTCTGTCTTCCTCTTCATCTGTCTCTCTCTCTTCATCTGTCTGTCTTCCTCTTCATCTGTCTCTCTCTCTCTTCATCTGTCTGTCTCTCTTCATCTGTCTGTCTCTCTTCATCTGTCTGTCTCTCTCTCTTCATCTATCTGTCTCTCTTCATCTGTCTGTCTCTCTCTCTTCATCTGTCTGTCTTCCTCTTCATCTGTCTCTCCCTTTGTCTTACTGTTTTTATGGTTACTGTGACTCAATTTTCACAACAGTTTCAAAGTTCAAAGGTCTGTACTCAAAAACAAAGAGTTTATCAGAACCAGATCAAGCCATCAAACAAACCCAGAGGACCTGAAGGAAGAAGGTAAGATGAAGCTGAAGATGAAGGTGATCTGCCCGGTATGTCTGGTATGACTTTCTTATGATGTTCAGTCACCGTTAGCATCGTCTCGTCGGCTAGTTTTTATCAAGCTGGTCTAAAACTGACTGACTGAATCCCGACGTGTCGTAACGTACCAGACCAGTTCAGACCACCAGACCAGGAGGAACCTCAGGAGAACCACATGGAGGAAGAACGAGCCTAACAACAATATAATACTAACAACAATATAATACTAACAACAATACTAACAACAATATAATACTAACAACAATATAATACTAACGACAATATAATACTAACAACAATATAACAATATAATAGAAGAGTTTCTATCAGCTTATTGAATTCATGTCACAGTAAAATAGATTACCATCAGTAACATGAACAACGTTGAGTCAAACCGTCAGATCAACATTGAGTGAAACAAACTCTGACCTCAGATCAGAGTTATGAACTGAATATCCTCCACCAAGGAGGATCATGGGACAACAGGGTGAATTTGACTTTTTCACATGTCTGTACAAGAAAGGTTAACTAACGCTTAAGGCCAGGTAACTAGACCAGTCTGGTCCAGGTCTGGTAACTAGACCAGTCTGGTTCAGGTCTGGTAACTAGACCAGTCTGGTTCAGGTCTGGTTCAGGTCTGGTAATTAACCCAGTCTGGTCCAGGTCTGGTAACTAAACCAGTCTGGTTCAGGTCTGGTAATTAACCCAGTCTGGTCCAGGTCTGGTAACTAGACCAGTCTGGTCCAGGTCTGGTTCAGGTCTGGTAATTAACCCAGTCTGGTCCAGGTCTGGTAATTAACCCAGTCTGGTCCAGGTCTGGTAACTAGACCAGTCTGGTCCAGGTCTGGTAATTAACCCAGTCTGGTTCAGGTCTGGTTCAGGTCTGGTAACTAACCCAGTCTGGTCCAGGTCTGGTCCAGGTCTGGTTCAGGTCTGGTAACTAAACCAGTCTGGTTCAGGTCTGGTCCAGGTCTGGTAACTAACCCAGTCTGGTCCAGGTCTGGTTCAGGTCTGGTAACTAAACCAGTCTGGTTCAGGTCTGGTTCAGGTCTGGTCCAGGTCTGGTAACTAAACCAGTCTGGTTCAGGTCTGGTAACTAAACTAATCTGGTTCAGGTCTGGTTCAGGTCTGGTCCAGGTCTGGTAACTAAACCAGTCTGGTCCAGGTCTGGTTCAGGTCTGGTCCAGGTCTGGTAACTAAACCAGTCTGGTCCAGGTCTGGTCCAGGTCTGGTTCACGTCTGGTCCAGGTCTGGTAACTAAACCAGTCTGGTCCAGGTCTGGTTCAGGTCTGGTTCAGGTCTGGTCCAGGTCTGGTCATGGTTAATTGAACCCGGGTCGTCCGCCCCCCCAACTTCCACATCCTTACTTCCCACCGTCAAACTACTTCCTGTTTCTAGTCCTGATTCCACCATCAAACTACTTCCTGTTTCTAGTCCTGATCCTTTCCTAGGAAACAGATTCCTCCCTCGTCACCACGGAGACACGGAGGACCTGAAGGAGGACCTGAAGGACCTGAAGAGATCAGGTCATGAAGGTTTGGGATCGGTCATGTGTGTAGAAAGTGCTGTCCAGTACATCTTAGTGCGTAAACTGATCCTCATCTCTCTCTCTTTCTTTTCCTCTCACACACACACACACACACACACACACACACACACACACACACACACACACACACACACACACACACACACACACACACACACACACACACACACACACACACACACACACACACACACACACACACACACACACACATAAACAAAAAGAGTCCATGGATAATAGCTTATAGCCCACAGTCATCAGAGCTTCTCTCCTCAGCACTGAAGCTATCT
>JAXDDW010000118.1:77500-85000 GCA_034670385.1 Hoplostethus mediterraneus | reverse complement strand
TAAAAGTAAAAGTAAGTAAAGTTTCATATAAAAATATGACAAAATACAAATGTTTGAATATCTTTTGTCATTTATTGTTAAAAATGGTATGATGGTATGATATGGAGAATTAGCTAACAAGGTGAAAAGTCCTTTTTCATTTCATTGTGATTTTAAATATTTCCAAAGTTTTTGCAGAATTGTTCCGTAACACGTTTCCATTAATGAGAATAATAAAGTTCAGAACATAAAATAGAAGCAGGATGGAGAAATACACAGAGAGGAGGACGTCCTGTAGTGATGACATCACGCTTGGTGACGAGGTGTGACTGGTCCTGTGTTGGGGGTCATACATTGTCTGGATACGGTAAGCCCCGCCCCTCTGGCGCTCCAACACATTAAAACAAACGCCAAAGAATTACATGCACGTTGACTCAGATCAGACGAGGAGACAAACCTCCTTCAATTAACAAGGAAATGTGCAGTCGACGCTGGAGGGAGGTGAACTGGTCTCCTCCTCTCCTCTCTTCTCCTCTCCTCTCTCCTCTCCTCTCTTCTCCTCTCCTCTCTCCTCTCCTCTCTTCTCCTCTCCTCTCTCCTCTCCTCTCTCTCCTCTCCTCTCCTCTCCTCCTTACAGCCTAAGCATCAGGATTCCCATCAAACAGGCTAAGAGGAAAGGAGGCGATGAGTTTGAACCAGCAGCACTAAACAACACCTCCTTCTTCCTCGTTCCTTCTCCTTCCTTCTCCTTCTCTTCCTCATCTACTATGCCTTCCTCTCCCTTTCCCTTCTCCTCTTCTTTCTCCTCCTCCTCCTCTCCCTGTGGTGGGTAGGGGGCACCAGGAGGGTCTGTGCCCGGGGCAGGGTGCAGAGTGTCTGGGCGTGGGGAGCCAGCAGGGTCCTGGGAGAGGCTGGTACTGGTGGTACTGGTGGTACTGGTGGTACTGCTGGTACTGCTGGTACTGCTGGTACTGCTGGTATCAGGCAGGAGAGGGGGATCAGATGTTGCTGGAGGAGGAACAACCACATCTTCCCCCTCCTCTTCCTCTTCCTCTTCCTCTTCAGCCACTGGAGGAGAAATAACAGGAGAAGTTAAAGGGGCGTTACATGATCTCTGACCTCTAGTGGCAACCAGGAGGAACTGCAGCAGGATGAATGGAACTTACTGGAGAGAGAGAGAGAGAGAGAGAGAGAGAGAGAGAGAGAGAGAGAGAGAGAGAGAGGGAGAGAGAGAGAGAGGTAGAGAGAGCATCGTACCACAGAGGTTGTTTTCACATTTCTGGAGGTTGGCAGGACATCTGGAGCACCAGTCACCTTCCTCATACGGCTTCTCCTCTTCATAGTTCCCCCTGGACACACGGACACACACACACACACACACACACACACACACACACACACACACACACACACACACACACACACACACACACACACACACACACACACACTGTAAGTCCAATTGAGACCTTACCAATGACCCTGGTTGGTTTAACTAGAGTTAAAGTCTCCTGCATTACATCACTCCTACCCGTCCAATCACATGAGACTGGGAGGGACGAAGCTGATTGGCCCAAAGGGTGCTGCATCGTTCACTGGGACGATGTGTAACTTCAATAGTAGTAGTAGTAGTACGAGTACCAGTACTAGTACTAGTGTAGTATTACTAGTAGTACTCACGCTGGGTAGTAGTTGCAGACCAGGAAGGAAGCTCTCTCAAAGTCCAGCCCCTCCATGGTGTTACAGACGTGGAAGGCACAGCCGACCCTGTGTGTGTCTGCCCAGACCATCTACACACACACACACACACACACACACACACACACACACACACACACACACACACACACACACACACACACACACACACACACACACACACACATATATACATACACACACACATATACATATAAACAAACAAACACACACACACCTATATCTTTGTATTGGATTTGGATTGTGTGCGTGTGTGTGTGTGTGTGTGTGTGTGTGTGTGTGTGTGTGTATGTATGTGTGTGTGCGCGTGTGCGTGTGCGTGTGCGTGTGTGTGTCTAACCTGTGTGTAGTGTCCACACATCTTGTCCTCTGGGCAGCTGTTGTTGTGGTAGTGAAAGTCGAGGTGTTCTGGAGGATCAGATCAGATTATTGATCAAGATTAAATATTAGTTAATCAATGATATACTTCATGTCAGTTTCTCCAACCAACCAGTACAATATAAATACGATGACATTGGGAAAAGGCTTTACTGAGGATGTAAAAGATGCTACTGATCGTCTGTTCATCTTCTGATTGGTGGAAAACGTTGATTGACAGGTGAGTTGATAAAAGAAACTCTAATCGATGATCTTCCTTTTCTTTTTGATGATCTGGGCATCATTTGGTTCTGCCTGTCTGTCTGTCTGTCTGTCTGTCTGTCTGTCTGTCTGTCTGCCTGTCTGCCTGCCTGTCTGCCTGCCTGCCTGTCTGTCTGTCTGTCTGTCTGTCTGTCTGCCTGCCTGCCTGCCTGCCTGCCTGCCTGTCTGTCTGTCTGTCTGTCTGTCTGTCTGTCTGCCTGCCTGCCTGCCTGCCTGTCTGTCTGTCTGTCTGTCTGCCTGCCTGCCTACCTGTCTGTCTGCCTGCCTGCCTGTCTGTCTGCCTGTCTGTCTGTCTGCCTGTCTGCAGTTGACATACTAAAACACCATTTTCAGGAGGAGAACTTGAAGGACCTGAACACATCAGGCAGCAGAACAGAAAATCCCCCGGACGGGTTTCATTCCAAAACACTGTTCTGTATATCCGCTCTGACTCCTCCTTCTTGGAAGTGTATCACTCAACCGTTCACATATATCGTATACATATATTGTGTATATATATTGTGTATATATATCATATCGATGAGCCTATCCTCAACAATTTGTAGCAAATAAAACAAATATTTTTCAAAAGCAAGTCTTAATTTTTATGTCAGCAATCAGTTGGTAAGAGTAGGTGTGGGTGTGTTGCCCAGAACTGACCCAGGAACCATTTCTCCAGCGCCACCCTGAGGTCCAGCTGGCCGGTGCTGGCGAACAGGTTCTCCCCGGTCTCCTCCAGGTCCGGGTTGTGGTTCCAGATGCATTTAGCAGCGTAGCCCTCGGCTATCACCTTCAGACTGGGGTCCCATTTCTGCACAGAGAATACATGTGTTGGACCCATACTGGTCCCACCATGGCTATGGGGCAGTACCAGTACCCTGTTGGACCCGTAGTGGTGCAGTACCAGTACCATGCTGGGTACCAGGTCTGGTTCAGGTCAGGGTAAAGCCCATCCACCCCCCAACCTCCACCACGCTAGAGACCATCAGAGAGAAAAGAAATATCGTATACAACAGAAGTACAGTAAACCGAACACGTAGTATGCAGCAGTAGGTCACAGTGGTGAAGCCACTAGCCACTTTCACTACTTTACCAGCCAGCTGGGTTTTTAGTATCGGACTCCACATGATGTTGTCTGGTTCCTGTAGACTAACTTACCAGACACATTGTACCAGGCCACCAGTTGATTTTGTTCTTCAGTGGCTTCCATGGATAAATAAAGGTTAAATCAAATCAAATAATAAAATACATATATAGACACTAGAGGACAACATGCAAAAGAGAGCTGAAGTGGAAGACATCATATTGTGTTTGACCTCTGTTGACCCTCGCCCTAAGCTGAGGTTTCCAAGGTTGGGTCAGAAATCCTCAGTTCAGTTCATCTACTGTTCTCTGTTTCTGACCAACTTCCTGGATAAGATCTTGGATAACGTACCATGAGCGATGAATTTCCTCAATCCGACGACCTTGTTGCCCTCTTATTGATTCTAGCCCCGGCCTGACCTCTGACCCTGACCCCAGCATGACGCCGGCCAGGCTGACTGAGGTATTTCCTTCCCATCATGCCTGTGGCCCTAATAACACAACCATTTCCTGCCCGGAGATTGAGATGGTGAGTCAGCTGGAGGACGTTAGCGGATCCAGGAGAGCGACCACGGAATATACCGATTCAGGACTGAAGGTCACGAGTCCAGTCTCGTGTCAATTTTGACTCAGACTTGTCTCGGTCTCGTGTCTATTTTGAATCAGACTTGTCTCGGTCTCATGTCCATTTTGACTCGGACTTGTCTCGGTCTCATGTCCATTTTGACTCGGACTTGTCTCGGTCTCGTGTCAATTTTGACTCAGACTTGTCTCAGTCTCGTGTCTATTTTGAATCAGACTTGTCTCGGTCTCATGTCCATTTTGACTCGGACTTGTCTCGGTCTCATGTCAATTTTGACTCAGACTTGTCTCAGTCTCGTGTCTATTTTGAATCAGACTTGTCTCGGTCTCATGTCCATTTTGACTCGGACTTGTCTCGGTCTCATGTCCATTTTGACTTAGACTTGTCTCAGTCTCGTGTCTATTTTGAATCAGACTTGTCTCGGTCTCATGTCCATTTTGACTCGGACTTGTCTCGGTCTCATGTCCATTTTGACTTAGACTTGTCTCAGTCTCGTGTCTATTTTGAATCAGACTTGTCTCGGTCTCATATCCATTTTGACTCGGACTTGTCTCGGTCTCATGTCCATTTTGACACAGACTTGTCTCGGTGTCGTGTCTATTTTGACTCAGACTTGTCTCAGTCTCGTGTCTATTTTGAATCAGACTTGTCTCGGTCTCATGTCCATTTTGACTCGGACTTGTCTCGGTCTCATGTCCATTTTGACTTAGACTTGTCTCAGTCTCGTGTCTATTTTGACCTGGACTTGTCTCAGTCTCGTGTCCATTTTGACTCGGACTTGTCTCAGTCTTGTGTCTATTTTGACTAGGATTTGTCTCTGTCTCATGTCTATTTTGACTCAGACTTGTCTCAGTCTTGTGTCTATTTTGACTAGGATTTGTCCCATCTCATGTCTATTTTGACTCAGACTTGTCTCGGTCTCATGTCTATTTTGACTAGGATTTGTCTCGTCTCATGTCTATTTTGACTAGGATTTGTCTTGCTTCCTAAAATGGCCACTATAACTGTTTGATAAGACGTCTTTGGTGGATTGTTGGTTCCACTGAGATGATTAAATGTAAAACGCCTCAGAGCCTGCAGTCATTTCCATCTCAGTCAAGAGTCAGAAATCTGCCTCGTGGTTTGAATCACAGTTGCTAAGATACCAACAGGATGAACAGCTAGAGCCCTGAATATTACAGTGTGTGTGTGTGTGTGTGTGTGTGTGTGTGTGTGTGTGTGTGTGTGTGTGTGTGTGTGTGTGTGTGTTTATTTGTCCAGCCACTCATGACTCTGAACAAACAATAGTCTGGTGTCTCCTTCACATTCCTCTCTCTCTCTCTCTCTCTCTCTCCCTATCTCTCTCTCTCTCTCTCTCTCTCTCTCTCTCTCTCTCTCTCTCTCTCTCTCTCTCTCTCTCAGTTCTCTCCAGGCTCTCTCAACATCTGGTCAGTGTTACCGGCTAGCGCGACAGAGGATTTCAGGCAACGTAACCTCCCCTCTGGCGGCCATGTTGGATCCTCCTCTTTCTGATCAGCTGATTGTGTTTCTATCTCAACTGAATTGAATCTTCATGGTTCATTTCTGTCTGTTTCTACTGAACTGATCATTTCATCACTGATCATCTGATTGATTTAGTGTTTAGATCATGTAGCTTGTTAGCTAGCTAACCATAGTATCTGGTCCGCTAACCATCACTGTCTTGTTAACACATCTGGTTAGCACACTAGCTAACGTAGCTAATAGACGCTAGCGTCAGCAGTTTGTAGCATTTGTTCGTTGTTTGAATTTATCTACAGAACAGAGTTCCAGTCTGTAACTTGATCTACCATGATGGACTTGTCTGCACATCTGAACATGAGCATCAGTCCAGACTGACCAAGTCTCCTTCTACCCATAATGCCTTGTGTTTTGCTTGGATTACGTTCCCACCGAGACCTGCATGTGGCTGAACTGGTTGAACTGGTGTCTGTGCTGGTCCAGGTTAGAGACATGAGGCAGCAGGATAGTATATTCTACTGGATTTATTTCCCCCCAGAAAAACAATAATCTGCCTCCTTTCCTCCCAGTTCAGCTCTCCTCCCTCCCTCCCTCCCTCCCTCTCTCTCTGCCATTCCATTCATTTATCCTCTTACTCTCTCTCCCTCTCTTTCACAACCTCCCTCCTTTTTTAATTGTCTGTCTCTCCTTTCCTTTCCTCCCTTTATTTCCTTCCCCATCTCTCTCCTCCCCTCCTCCCCTCCCTCCCTCTACCTCCCATTCCCGTCCATCTGTAAGCAGAGAGATAAACAAGAATATGGAAATGTCCCAGTGGGGCTTCCATACCGGAGACAGGCTGAGACCTCTCCTGGTCCGCACACACACACGCACACACGCGCACACGCACGCGCACACGCACACGCACACGCACACGCACACGCACACGCACACTCATTCTGTGCACTCATTCATTCATTACATCTCTTCATTTCTCTCTCTCTCTACCTCCCCCTCTCTCTCTCCCCCATCTCTCTCTACCTCCCCCCCTCTCTCTCTGCCTCTCCCCCCCTCTCTCTCCCTCTCTCTCTCTCCCCCATCTCTCTCTACCCCCCCCCCCCCCCCCCCCACCTCTCTCTCTAAACAAAGTGTCCTCTCTCTTCGGTCCCTCCCTCCTGTTGCTCAACAGATCAGCGTCTCCCTCCTGTCTGGTGGATGTCTCCCATGCTGCCTTGCTGCTCTGATCCTGCTGTTATGAGATATGAGAGTGCAGACAGATGTTATCGTCCACGGCCGGCTGATCCTGGATCAGCCCCGTTGGCCAACATGTTCTCAGACAACGTTCCTGTCATATCCTCTGCAGGGGTGTGGTAGTAAACTATGACCTCCAGCTGGTGACCAGTATGACGACCTGATGACTACTGACTAGGATTTATACTCGACTCGTAAAACTAAACCAGTCTGGTTCAGGTCAGGTTCAGGTTCTGGTCATGGTTCAAATGAAAACTTGTTGTCATGAGTTGGGAATTGAAGGTAAATGTTTCCGCCCCCTTACTCTTCACCGTCAAACTACTTCCTGTTTCAGTCATGTGAGCTCCACCTCCTGTATTATACGACATTACACTGCAGGTCTGGTGTCACGCTGAGTCAACTCATCACTGTATTCACACGAAAATCTGATTCATTTTTTAAAACCCAGCAACAATGTATGGAGCAATATTTAAATATATAAAATGTGACAATAAATAATAATGAAATTAAATGTGACAATAAATAATAATAAAATTAAATGTGACAATAAATAATAATAAAATTAAACGTGACAATAAATAATAATAAAATTAAATGTGACAATAAATAATAATAAAATTAAACGTGACAATAAATAATAATAAAATGAAATGTGACAATAAATAATTAAATGTGGCACAAAATTTATGTATGTATTTATTTATCTAATGTTCAATGACGCTACATGTGACATGAAATAATGTTATTATTAATATTATTGTATAATTGTATTATTTATGCTCACATTTTATTTTATTAATATTTATTTATTT
>JAXDDW010000118.1:65000-70000 GCA_034670385.1 Hoplostethus mediterraneus | reverse complement strand
GGAGCCAAATCCCTCTCACACACACACACACACACACACACACACACACACACACACACACACACCCTGGCTATGCTATAGTAAAGGCTGGTCTGCATTATGTCTGTTCAGCTGTTTCATAACGTGTGTGTGTGTGTGTGTGTGTGTGCATGAAATGAGCACCCCATCATCTGTTCCTGGACCCGTCCACCGGGCCCGTCCTTACTGCACGTGCTCCGTGATGATGTCATAAGTACAGGAAGTTGACGTCTGTGGCCCCTCCTTAGAGAGCAGCGGCCGACCTGGACAACAGCAACACAACAGTCTGGCTTAACGCTTTGCAGGCCAGGGGTCGCGAGTTCGATTCCCTCCAGCGGACGACAGGGTGGTGGTCCTGGACTTGAACCTGGTCCTTGAGCAAGACGCTGGACCCCCACCAGCTTCCGGAGGGAGGGGGGCGAGCAGAGGAAGGGTTTCTAGGGAGGGATCAATGAAGATTCACATTCCTATCATGTCAATCCATCAATCAATACATCATGGTTTGTGCTTCTGATCAATAGATAGGTCGATGGTTCGAATCCCTGGACCATCGGGGAACATCTGAGAACTGTGGAGCAGCTCTGGAGGCAGAAATAATCTCATTGGTTGAGTCAAACCTCAGTGGGCGGAGCCAGAGAGCCACTGTTAAGCATTCGCTAGAGGAGTCGAGATATGGTGGAAGCTTCGACCAATCAGAAACAGTGTGTCCACGTCACCTAGCAATCAGTCCCATCTAGCCACGCCCACTCCACGTTATTGGGCAGATGGGTTATTAATATTAACAATAGTGCAGCAACACAACTAAGAATAAAAATGGCGAAAATAAGAATAATAAAAATCATGATAAAATGATAAAATATACAAATGTGAAAAATAGATGCATTACTATGATAAAAAAAAAAAATATATATATATATATATATATATATATATATATATTACTGTCTATATTTGTGCTAGTAGTATTGTTCCATAATGAAGGAGTCATATATCTTCACCTCCTCCAGTAAACCCATTTGGACCAGAACTCCTTCCTGTTCTTGAAACTCCACCAGGGAGCCGAAGGAACCGGTGAGATTATTAGATTATTAGACAGACGGTGAGCTGGAGTCATATGACACCGGGCTCACCGGACCGGGGGTCACCGGGGGTCACCGGGGGTCACCGGGGGTCACCGGGGGTCACCTGGCCGGGGGTCAGGACTAGGGGAACAGACTGGTCCTTACCTCCTGTACTGGAGTTACAGGGAATCTGTACCAGATAGAGATGGATCATCAGAGGGAAGGTGGTGGAGGTCTGACATGTCAGGGTTTTAACCACTCTGTCCAGGTCTCTACTCTACTCTACTCTACTCTACTCTACTCTACTCTGAATCCCTGTTGTCTCTGCAGGAAGCAGCTGAGGAAGATTGCATCACCATGTTGGTCCTCTCACTGTTGAGAAACAGAGAGGCAGAAGAGTAGAGTAGAGTAGAGTAGAGTAGAGTAGAGTAGAGTAGAGTAGAGTAGAGTAGAGTAGAGTAGAGTAGAGTAGAGTAGAGTAGAGTCGAATGGTTTCATCGTGAAAATAGAAAGGAGGACCGACAGTTTAACCCGACTAGAGTAGAATAAAGTAACAACAAAGTAGAATAGAGTAGAGAAGAGAGGACTATGATACATGACTTTACTAATCTTTATTACATTTTGTTTGGAATCAACTCCAGTACAATGTTACACACACACACACACACACACACACACACACACACACACACACACACACACACACACACACACACAACGTGTTAGTCATAATGGAGTCATCAACAGAAACTAATCCAGGGACAGACACACCCTGAGAGGAGAGAGGGAAGGAGGAAGGAGAGGAGAGGAAGGAGAGGAAGGAGAGGAAGGAGAGGTTTGGGAGTAAAGAAAAGAAGGGAGTTGTACAGAAAGAGAGGGAGAAGAGGGAGAAGAGGGGGAGAGGGGGAGAGGGGGAGAGGGGGAGAGGGGAGAGGGGGAGAGGGGGAGAGGGGGAGAGGGGAGAGGGAGCCCCACCCTGGATGACTAGGAGGGGATTTCTGAGCCGACCCAGAGACTTGAACTGTTGGTTCATCATGTTGTTGTTTCACAACACGCTGGTTTGGGTTTTGTCATCTGAGTTCTATCAAAGCTTCTATTCTATTCTATTCTACTGTGTTCTATTCTATTCTGTTCTATTCTGTTCTATTCTATTCTGTTCTATTCTGTTCTATTCTATTCTACTGTATTCTATTCTACTGTATTCTATTCTATTCTGTTCTATTCTATTCTGTTCTATTCTATTCTATCACTGTGAGAACTAACCTGTTGACATGTATGTGGAAGGATCACATTAAAACATGCTGTGTTCCTCACATCATGTTAGATTGTTTTTATTATCCTGAACTTTGGTTTCTATTCAGACTTTATTGAAACTCGTCTTTCTTGCTACCAAAGCTGAGACCAGATCCCTTCACTAGACCTGAATGGGACCTGAAGGGATCTGGGGGATCAGTCTGGTAGACGGTTCAATTGTGGATGACAGTACAGAAACAAAATGTTCCAACAGTCAAGGAGTTTGAATACTGTCTAGCAGAACCAGCTAGAACCAGCTAGAACCAGCTAGAACCAGCTAGAACCAGCTAGAACCAGTTGACTGTCTGGACCAGGTTGTTGTGGTGTGTCTGTAGATCCTCCAGTAACGTTCTCAGTAAAAGTGATCAGTGTGATCAGGTAGATTTGTCTCCAAATGTAGGTTACTGTGACTCAGTAAACTGTCTTGTCTTTAGCCCTAGTCTCTACTCCAAAACACTCTGAGTTGGAGCTGGAGAAGAGTCAGCTAGTTCACCTCAACTAACTGGTAGCTAGCTAACTAGCTTCTGTTAACATGGGACTACTAGCCACTGCTAACGCTAGCTGCTACCAGAGGAGGAAAGGAAACAAAAGACATAATATGTGAGTGGAGGGAGAGGAGGAGGAGGAAGATGAGAGAGAGACGATGATGCAAACATCGGGGGGGGGGGGGGGGGGGGGGGCTGATGAACCAGTGATTTCTCACCATCAGATGATGAGTCTGTTTCGTTCAGACGTCATTACACATATTCCCAAATGCTGAGTCTTCTCCACCCCCCCCCTGTTGACCGCTACTAACCGGCTTCAGGACTGGTTCCCAAAGCGGGGCCCGGGGACCCTACAGGGACCCTACTGGGCCCTACAGAGACCCTACATAGACCCTACAGGACCCTACAGGGACCCTACATAGACCCTACAGGACCCTACATAGACCCTACAGGGACCCTACAGGACCCTACATAGACCCTACAGGACCCTACAGGGACCCTACATAGACCCTACAGGACCCTACAGGGACCCTACATAGACCCTACAGGACCCTACATAGACCCTACAGGACCCTACATAGACCCTACAGGACCCTACAGGGACCCTACATAGACCCTACAGGACCCTACAGGGACCCTACATAGACCCTACATAGACCCTACAGGACCCTACATAGACCCTACATAGACCCTACATAGACCCTACAGGACCCTACATAGACCCTACATAGACCCTACATAGACCCTACAGGACCCTCGGCACAATGACAGGTAGTTTCATTTCACCATGACTGTTATTTCATTCACTAAACGTTAAGATGATGAAAGGATGAAGAATTATTACTATAATCTGTTGCAGCAATGGAAGAGTGTGAAATATGTCTTATAGCTCAACGTGCACAGTTGATGTTGGGGGTCAAAGGTCAGTGGAGTTGATGGACATGTACCGGCTGATACCTGTATGGGACAAATCATCATTTACACACAATAATACATGATGGAGGGATGAGAGGAGGTTGGGTGTGGGCAGATGCCTGAGCTGCACCAGGATGCTAGTTTGAATCCCAGTCTCATTGTAATTGAATGTCTGCTGCGTAAAGAGCACACACACACTGCCCCCTATAGGCAACACTGAGGAACTACACAACTACAGTGCTGCCCCAACACTACACAGCTCCTGTAGGCCGTTACTACACAGATACTATATGGACGTGGTATTGACTGCTCAGTGTTTCTTCTGGATCTATAATCTGATGTTGGCGAAGTGTAATTGTATTTTTTATTGTATTTTAATTGTATGTTGTATTTAAAGGCCAAAAGTGGACTTGAACCCTCAACATCCCACGGAGTCTCACTACTTCTACACTCGCTCTTTTCAGTCTGATCTCTGGATGCTGTTTGTAGAAAAACTTTCTCGACTTGATACACTCAGGTCTTAAGAGTCAGATCTTAAAACCACCACACTCCTAGAGGGACTTGAACACACCGGCTGCCAGGTTTAGGGTCAACTGGACCTTTCCATGTGCTCGTCTTCTGATGGAGGTACAGTTGTTGCATCCACTCTTCTCTTTGCTGGCAGAGCTCAATATTCTGCAGTACATGAGTATACTGAGTATATTAGCAAATACACATAAACTCAGACCAAAACACCCTGAGAGTCTCTGATGAAAGGAAACACCCACAACAGCTCTCATAAATAAAAATAGATTTTACTTTCAATTTAAATTACACAAACCAACAGAGCACATCTGAGTCGAGGTCAGAGGTCAGAGGTCAGAGGTCAGAGGTCAGCGCTGTCGGCCGCCTCCCCGTGGTCAAACTGCGTTCAACATTAACTAAGAACGGGTTGGTTTGTGGGCTGGAGGCGGTGTGATGTCATCAGGCTGGACGCCCGGGTCAGCGGCGGCACCGTCCTGCTGAGGCCTGACAGAGGGTCCAGTCCTCCACCCAGCATCCCTGGTGTTGCCACGACGACCCAGCAGCACTTCGTCTTGTTAAAGCTGCAATATGAAACTTTTTTCACATTAAATGATCTATAAATAAAAAGTCTGTGTTCACGTCTACATCCTGTTTGCTACGGACTAACAAGACACTTCCTGGGTTGTAGATTTAAAGGTCTGAGTCCTCATCAGAAGGTTCTCAT
>JAXDDW010000118.1:27500-60000 GCA_034670385.1 Hoplostethus mediterraneus | reverse complement strand
GTCCATCACAGGTGAGTGGGCGGAGCTCGTCGTAGGGGAAGGCGTTGTCAAGGTAACTGTTGTAGGCGTGGTAGAACATGGATTTGATGCGCTGTCTGAAAGATGGATGAGGGTTGGTGTCATGGTGAGACGTGGTAAGACGCACGCTCATGTTGATATATCACATCTATTGATCAGTACTAAACCTGTTATCCATACCTCTCACTCTGCAGCCGAGCTAAGCATGTTTCCATAACCCACAAATGAAATGTTCATGGTATTCTAGTTTGTTGTCATAGTGTTTAAGCTAAACACGTCACATCTTAGTACTCATGTGTTTTCCCAGCATCTCTGTCTCGTGGTCACCAGAACATAGTCACCTGCCAACAGCCACCTGGGCTAAGGAATGACTGCTGTGTGTGTGTGTGTGTGTGTGTGTGTGTGTGTGTTTACCTGATGCCAGACATCTCCTCCTCGGTAAACTGGTGTCCCACTGCATTGTACAGCAGCGAAGCCACGAGACTGGCCGACAGCACGGCACACCACGCGGGCCGCATGGAGAGGAGGCGACCGATATACGGTAGAAATAACGACTAACGACAACACGGAACAGAGAAATGACAGGTCTCTCCGGTGGTGTTGTGCAGCCGTTGGGAAGTAGGAAGTAAGCGGTGTGCGCGTGCGTCGCACAGAGCGCTGACGAGCGTAGTGCTGCGTTCAGGAACAAGGAACAAGTTTCATTTCGATTTCAATTTCTTTCTCTCCACAGTAGCAGATGACATTCTTTATGTTCAAAGTCAAGTTATAATTGTAATTTCTTTCAAAGTTTGTGGGAAATCATCCCAGAGTTAGGACGTAATATCATGTTCATGTGTAGCACAAAGGACATGTCAGTAATATCATAGCTCAGAAGATGACATTTCCTCAGTCTTTTCTTTTTTAATGACGTCATCGCCTCATTGTAGTTTAGAAGTGATCTAATGTTTTTATTGAACACCCTTTAATTCAAGACACTCGTAGCAGTTAGCTAACGGACACTTCTACAGAATAAAAATGTATGAAGAAACAATATAGAAAATGTACTGTATTTTCCGAGGTTCCTCGTATGCGAATACGCATGCGATCATCACAGCAGCACGTTTCTTGAACGTCACTGACGGGGAGCATACAACAAGGAGCGCGCGAGGTAAACAACCCGTTATGATGATTATTTTAACGGACAAGTTTTTATTGTGATAGTTTCATGCTCATAATTGGATTTGAACAGTATAAATAGTTTCATTACGGTGTTGACTTTTGTGACAATTCATTCACCGATACGAAACTTTTATCCGTCCACAGCTGTCAGTGGGACAGATTAGCTAACCTTAACGGTAGCTCGGTTAGCTTCTCTACTTGCTGTCAATGGAGTGAAGGAACTCGCTCGCTGTTAACTAGACGACAACGGCTGGACAATTGTATGCACTTTACTAATGCAAGTATATATTACGAATGCCTAACTTGAAAGTTTTCATCCTGTGACATTCTATGTTACTCTTTCAGGCTAACGTTATCCACGTTAGCACATTAGCCGCAGTCAACTAGCTTAGCGACTAGAAGGGACGGGGGGGTGGGACTTCGCTCTGACTGACAGCGTAGAAATCCAATGGGAAGGCCAAACGGGTGCTTGTAGCCAATCGGCTCCCCCCATTCAGAACGCTAACGGGACAGAGGGGAGAATTGTCAATAAACGTTATATAAAAGTTTATATTGCTCGTTATACACTAGGAGTTTGATGTATTTTAACGTGCACTTCTTAATCGTAACACCTAACTGTTATCGTTCAGAATATTCTTGTGAAAGTACATATACATATTGAATATGTAGACGGGCCGAACGACGGATGCTTTCACTTTATCCGCTGAAAAGTAGCAAGCGTCGTTGTTATGACTGAGGGATGTTTTACGGATTGGCGCCATAGTTATTATTAATGTGTGTTATTTAGCAAAATGTTTTTAAAATTACCGCCGCTCCGTGCGTACGGTAGCTAGATTTCCTTCCACATTGTCTGAAATGGAAAACAGAACGCGAGCCCGAGCGCGCGCTGCCGAAGTCATCATCTGACAGCTGTAACATGTCGCGCGCTTTTTGGAGAAATCACTATAGAGCTCAACAGTGACCGCCCACTTTACGGCTCTGGTTCCGGAAGTAAATTTCCCATTCATTTACTCCATAGACGTTTCAGAAAATCCTTCTATAAAGAGTTTTAAGGCTGAACCAAGCCAACCAGTTAGACGATGAATCGTGACCATAAAACATTTGATTCTGAGCAAAAGATCGGAAAACGGAAGAAAAGGCAAAGGTACAAGACTGTGTACATCATTATTTATGAAGTGAAGGAACTACTCATCCCAGAAACCATTGCGAATGATACTTTTCCTACAGATTCCAAACTAACAATAGTTTAGCGCGCTTCTTCTTGAATTTAACATTAGTCAATAGAATAGTGTTGATATTGTTGTTGTTTTGTGAGCGTATATATAGTGTTTCATATAGTATAGTGTAAAGTATTGTCATTGACATGGTACAGTGAAAAGCAGCTAGCTAGGTTACATTAGTAGCTAATGTTAATGTTAGCTGACAAGACGTTCGCGGGTGCGGTAAACATTTCTATGGTAACAGCGAGCTCCACCAATCAGAGACGTCGCTGTTACACTTTAGGATTGTGGGTAGTGTAGTACTTCTCCATGACATGGCGAATAAAACATGTTTTTCTCAAAACAAGGTTGATATCATACGGACTTGTGGCTTCTACAGGAGCTACATTGGATGGTTACGACATGGATAATAATCAAAATCCCTATTCAGAATATGAATGGGATTTTCACTTCTGGAACCTCACTGTTGAGCTCTATTACGTCCATGATGATGAGGATGATGGTTATAATAAAATAATGATAACAGTAATGTGTTTTTAGTTAGCAATCTAGCGCACCTGCCGTTTGAGTAGAAATATACTTGAACATTGGATAGGACTGAATGGGTTTATTTGTTCAGATTTAACAATGGGGATAACGGCAGGGGAAGTGAAGCCATGGATTCTCTCAGTATTCCCCTAAAGCGTGAATGTGATAATTTGTGCTGAAATGTTGATGACCCCCTAACACACAAACTGTGTGTTAAGAAGGTGCTTGGATCTTTCACTATTCCTGCTTAATTTAGTTAATTTAGTTAACACGACAGCTTGTCTAAGAATAGTTGTTTCTGTCTCCGTCAGATGAAGTCTCCTCCAGACAGGTCTGGGATCACCTTCGAGGTCGGAGCTCAGCTGGAGGCCCGAGACAGCCACAAGACCTGGTCTGGACCACACACACACACACACACACACACACACACACACACACACACACACACACACACACACACACACACACATACACACACACACACAAAATTGTGTGGACCACTCACACACATATATACATGCAGTAATGTACACACTGACCTGAGTCTTTGAGAAAATAGACACAATATTGTGTTTTAAATGTAACTTTTATGTTTTTTTTACATTGTGTCGTCTCAAATTATCTTTTAAACTATAGCATCCTTTTAAACAAAACTCACAAAGTGCTTCACAAATACACTAAAATAAAAACATGACATGGACGCTCTGATTCTGTCTGTCTCACCATCAGGTACGCAGCCTCCATAGAGAAGATCGACTATGAGAAGGAGCAGGTCCTGATCCATTATCGCCAGTGGAGCCGTCGCCATGACGAATGGTTTCCATGGAACTCGCCCTACCTGCGGCCGCTGGAGCGAATCGGCTTGAGGAAGCAGGGACTGAAGCATCCACACTCACCCTCGGTACGACAGACAGACAGACAGACAGACAGACAGACAGTGTGTGTGTGTGTGTGTGTGTGTGTGTGTGTGTGTGTGTGTGTGTGTGTGTGTGTGTGTGTGTGTGTGTGTCGCTCTCTCTCTTGCTTCCTGTTGGACTGACTGTACTTATATCTCTCTCTCTGCCTGTCTGTCTGTCTGCCTGTCTGTCTGCCTGTCTGTCTCTCTAGTTGTTTCGACCAGGTACCAAGGTTCTGGCCTGTTGGACAGACTGTCGCTTCTACCCAGCCAAAGTCCTCAAGGTCAACAAAGGCGGTGAGGCTCAACTTTGACCTTTCACCTCTAATGACCTGCTACGCGTGATACAACATGAAGGGTTTCATTTCACAAGTGATAGATCCATTTAGGAACTCCACCAGTCAAAATTTCACACTGTGATACTCTCTGTGTGTGTGTGTGTGCGTGTGCGTGTGCGTGTGCGTGTGCGTGTGCGTGTGCGTGTGCGTGTGCGTGTGCGTGTGCGTGTCTCAGACTCCTACACAGTGCGTTTCTATGACGGTGTGTTTCGGACTGTGAAGCCCACCAACATCAAACCCTTCAACGAGGTAAGGAATACTCCACTCCTATTGGTCCATCTCACCAGCTCCACCAATCACAACCATGATGCTGAGATTGCAAGTGTGTGTGTGTGTGTGTGTGTGTGTGTGTGTGTGTGTGTGTGTGTGTGTGTGTGTGTGTGTGTGTGTGTGTGTGTGTGTGTGTGTGTGTGTGTGTGTGTGTGTGTGTGTGTGTGTGTGTGTGTGTGTGTGTGTGTGTGCGCGCGTGTGCATGCGCAGAAGTCCAGGCCTGGATGGGAGGAGGGAGAGAGAGAGAGAGGAGAAGGAGACAACAGAGGAGAAGGAGGAGAGGAAGAGGAAGGCAGAACCTTCATCCACCCATCCGCCTGCCAAGAAGAGAGCAGACGACAGTAAGCCACATGACCTCTGACCTTCAGCAAAGAACTAGAATAGACAGAATGGACTTCACCTGGTACAGCGTTTCCTATCACAGAATCTGGGATTAAAAATGGAACCAAGGCTGCGTTCACAGCCAGCATGTTCTGGTGGGTTTATTAAACTCTGCAGTGTTTCCTCCTCTAGCTGGTTGGTTTCACCAGATAACCGACGAGACGCCTGAAAACGTCTCAGCCCTCTAACAAGAGAGCACAAGGCATTATGGGTAGAAGAGAACTGAGGCTGACAAGAGAAACCTTGAGTTGTTTAATTGTGGAAGATCATGTTGCATGCTAATGCCTCTTTTAAATCTGCTGAAATGCATTGTGGGTGAGGTAAATGAGCTACAATCTGATGGGTTGTTTGTTTCCCCCCAACAGGAAGGAGTAAGGGAACTCAGAGCCAGCCAACCAGAACTGACTCCGCCCAGCCAGCCCCTCCTAACTCCGCCCACACAGGTAAACAGTCTGGTGGACACACACACACCACTACTACTTTCTACAACGTGTACTGAAACGCTTGGATGTTATACTGTGGGTCTCTCTCTCTCTCTCTCTCTCTCTCTCTCTCTCTCTCTCCCTGTCTCTGTCTCTCTCTCTCTCCTCTCTCTCTCCCCTGTCTCTCTCTCTCTCTGTCTCTGTCTCTGTCTCTCTCTCTGTCGCTCTCTCCCTGTCTCTCTCTCTGTCTCTCCCTGTCTATCTCTCTGTCTCTCTCTCTCTCTCCCTGTGTCTCTCTCTCTCCCTGTGTGTCTCTCTCTCTCTCTCTCTCCCCCCCGTCTCTCTCTCTCTCTGTCTCTCTCTCTCTCCCTGTCTCTCTCTCTGTCTCTCCCTGTCTCTCTCTCTGTCTCTCTCTCTCTCTCTCCCTGTGTGTGTCTCTCTCTCCCTGTGTGTGTGTGTGTGTGTCTCTCTCTCTCTCTCTCCCTGTGTCTCTGTCTGTCTGTCTGTCTGTCTCTCTCTCTCTCTCTCTCTCTCTCTCTCTCTCTCTCTCTCTCTCTCTCTCTCTCTCTCTCTCTCTCTCTCTCTCTCTCTCTCTCTCTCTCTCGGTCAGATGTCCTGTTGGAACGCCAGGTCCACCTGCCCACCACACACAAATACAGCAGAGAACCACGTAAGCACACACACACACACACCATACAAACACATATGCACACACACACACATATGTATATCCCAAACATACACACTCCCCTCACACATAGACCCCATAGAAACACACACTTCCTGTCTCTCTCCCTCCAGTGTACAGGGTGATCAAGAACCAGCCTCCCCCCATTCTGTCCATTGAGTTGGACCACAACCCGTTTAAATGCCCGGCGCCGGGCTGTACCAAGTCCTTCAGGAAGGGGAGTCTGCTGCACTACCACATCAAGTACTACCACTCCGACCAGCAGCTAGAGGAGCATGGCAGCGAGCAGGACACCCTGTGGTAGGTTGCCGGTTCAAATCCCAGCACACAAAATGTAGTCCCTGTGTTGAAAGGTTGCTAGTTCAATTTCCCAGAATGCCTGATTGTTGGTCGTCGGTCTACAAGAGCCCTTGCTCTTTGATTCTGATTGGCTGACACCAAAACCTGACGGTTACCGGTGATGGTTTAGATCATGAAACATTTTGGTTGCTGGTTCAAATCCCTCGAAAAAAGAATGAGCCCTAACCTGGACTCACACTTGTAGGTTGTTGGCTCCACAAAACAGGAGGTTAACGGTAAACACATTTGAATTAAGGCAACAAAAGCAGGGTCAATATAAAATCCCTCAGAACACAAGGCACGGCAGGTTGCTGGTTCAAAACCCTGGAAAGGGAGGTGCAGGTTGGTTGCTGGTGTATGTAGGATACACATGTATTATAAAGCAACATCGTACTGAATAATGAATAATGGCATTTTAGAGTGTTGCAAGAGGAAGGTTTTGTAAAATGTGGCTTATTCTGATTGGTTGTTCTAGGAGGAAGCAGTTGTCTCCTGAAGGGCGGGACTTCCTGTCAGAGAGGAGGAAGGAGAACCAGAACAATAACACATTTCACCATGACAACAGAGAGCACAGCGCCATGGGAACAGGTTGGAAGGCAGCGTCACCCTGACAACAACAGCACACATGTTCTCTCACACACACACACACACACACACACACACACACACACACACAGCTTGAAATATTGACCGGTTATTGAATATATATTGACACAGTGTGTGTGAGTGTTGGTCTTGCCCTGACACTCCCCGTGTCCTAGTTTACTCTCCGTCAGGCATCGATGTGCTTCAGAGATCATTTTGTTCCTGATGTTGAGTGAAGTGTAAGGCCGTCACTGACGTTGAGGTTCTGGTTTGGTTTAGTTTATTTATTTTCACAATCAGTGACTGAAATAATGTTTTGGCTCACCTGCTGTAGTTTGTAAACTATGAATTCCCCTGCTGAAGGTGTGAGGTGTAAAATGATGATGGGTTGAGGGTTGTTGTCAGGGTTGCCTGTCTGTCTGCCTGTCTAACCTGTCTATCTGTCCTGCCTGCGTGTCTGTCTGCCTGTAAGTAGAAGTGAAGAAGGAAGGAGGTAGGGAGAAAGAAGGAGGGCAGGAGAGGAGGAGGAACTTCCTGAGAGTCAAACTGAAGAAGAAGAGGAAGAAGAAGAAGAAGAGAAGTCAGACAGGTGTGTGCAGCTCAACGTTGACTTCTCCCATCAGCAGCCAATCACGTGTTAGTGTTGCTGTATGTCCCGCCTGCCGCTGCAACTCTATTGGTGCTACAGCTAAATACAAGTGACTGAGCTGTATCACATCTTGACTCCCATTAACACTCATTTATATAAAGTTTTTAGTTTCTTTTTTGGGATTCAATATGAGGAATTTTACTGAATCGGCCTGATAGCTGATTGGCTGTTAGTGTTTATTGTGATGAAGTGTTTTTAATAATAATAATTGTTATTGTTTAGTAGGAGTATTCCTGTTGTTCGTAGTACTCTCATTGTGTGTTTCAGTGTTTATTGTGTTTTGTCTCTTGTCAGGACACGGTAGCAGTGATGATGAGAACACAGACAGACCTGCTGTCCCTCCGAAACCATCTACCAGACACCACAACACACACACACACGGTGGGTCACACACACACACACACACACACACACTTCAGATTCATTATAAATAAATAAGTTTGTATTTCAAATATTAAATGTTAAGAAATCAGCCGCCAGCAGCCTGTCTAACCTTGGCCCCTCCCCCTCCAGCTGACGACGGCAGTGATTGGTCGACCGCAACAGCGGAGAGCGAGGAGGGCACACGCCTGTGGCCGGTTGCCATGGATACAGAGGAGGGCGAGGTGGTGAGGTGTGTGTGTGAGGTGGACGAGGAGAACGACTTCATGATCCAGGTAAGACTCAAGTGAGGACTGAAGAGACACAATACAGTGATCACAGTGGTTAGTGGTATTTATAATCCTGTCTGTCTGTCTGTCTGTCTGTCTGTCTGTCTGTCTCTGTAGTGTGAGTTGTGTCTGTGTTGGCAGCATGGGACCTGTATGGGTTTATATGAAGACAACGTTCCACACGGCTACACCTGCTACTGCTGTAGAGATGCTGCAGGTACGTCTGTCTGTCTGTCTGTCTGTCTGTCTGTCTGTCTGTCTGTCTGTCTGTCTGTCTGTCTCTATGTCTGTCTGTCTGTCTTTATGTCTGTCTGTCTCTCGTTCCACACGGCTACACCTGCTACTGCTGTAGAGACGCTGCAGGTACGTCTGTCTGTCTGTCTGTCTGTCTCTATGTCTGTCTGTCTGTCTCTCTGTCTGTCTCTTTGTGTCTGTCTGTCTGCTCTCGTCTGTTTGCTTTTTTTTTACCTTCTTCAGGTTGGAGGCGGTCTCTGCGTTTCCTGTCCGATCCCGATTGGCTGACGTCGGGTCACATGTTCGGCCTGTCGTGTGTGAGAGAGAACTACTCGGAGCTCAACGGCGCCAAGATCTCACACACCAACCATCTCCTCGCGCACACGCACGGCCTCAAGCAGGTCCTCAAAGGCCTCCAGCTCAGAATGAGCCTCTTACGGTGAGTTGAGTCAAACGTGCACGTGAGAACAGACCGCCATGATGCCAGCCTCATTTAACTGGTGACAGGTGAACCAGAGTCATTTATACTCCACTCATCCTTCTGCCCCCCCCCCCCCTCCCAGCTCTCCCTCCCACCCCGAGCTGCAGCTGTGGCGGTTGCCTTGGAGACAGGAGGAGGAGCCAACCGTTGCAGCCAATCAGAGAGAACAGCCTCTTGAGAGGACCGGTGGTTTTTCTCCCGGCTGTTACGTCAGTAGCGAGCACTGCTACCAAAAGCCTGGGGCATCATGGGAAAAAACAGGAGGGAGAGTTAAGGAAATGCAGAGAACCGGACTGGACCTGGACCTGGACCTGGACCTGGACCTGGACCAGGACCAGGACCAGGACCAGGACCAGGACCAGAACCAGAACCCTGAGCAGCAGGTAAACCACCTCATCTCCTTAATGGTTAACTGTCCCATCATGCTCAGTGCTCGCTCGCTTCAGTGACAATACTATCAGATCGATTATCAGTTATCAGATGACACGTGTTGTGTGGCGGCCATCTTGGATGTGCTGAAGGAGTTTACCATGATGCAACAGGAAGTCTAACTCTGTGGTTTTCTGCAGGAGGAAAAGACTGAAGATGTCAACAAGAAACAGACGGACACTGACACACACACTGACACTGACACACACACTGACACACACACTGACACACACACTGACACACACACTGACACTGACACACACACTGACACACACACTGACACACACTCCCAGCCCCCCCCAGTGTCTGTGTTGGAGTGTCAGTTGAACTTGCTGCAGCACATTGAGTCACTTCACAACCAGATCACAACCAGAATGGACCTGATAGAGAGAGAGCTGGACGGTAAGACACACACACACACACACACACACACATATACACACACACACACACACACACACACACACACACACACACACACACATACACACACACACACACAAATTAAAGACAATTTAGAACTGAAACAGTAAAATAATCAAAAAGTTTTATGTTCCATCAACTATTGACGGCCAGGAGCTAGAGAGACCGTCCCGTTACGATAATGTCACAGGTTTGATCAGGTTTGATCAGGGGTCCCACGGGTCCTGAAAATCCTTAAAAGTTTGGATTTGAGAAAAATGAAATCTCAGATCTGCAGTAGCGGTTAAAAAAGAGAAACACTAATTTGAAATATTGACTTGATCACATTGTCAGAGTTCCAGATGAGCCGACTGAAGTTTCTCTCCAGTTTTAGAGTCGTGGTTGGACAACTCCGGGGAACTGGAACCTCCTGATCCTCTGTCCCGCCTCCCGCAGCTCAAACAGCGAATCAGACGGCTGCTGTGCGACCTGGGCACGGTGAGGCGCCTGTCAGTCTGCCGCTGACCACCTGACCTCTCACCCCTGACCTTTCCCTGCTGGCCAGTAGGAGGCACTGTGGCCACACCCTCTTGGGCCAGCATGGGCCCGGAACACAGCAGCCTCTTGTGGACAGCGAGGCTCTCCAGCGTTGAGCGTTGGGGTGCATCCTCCATCAACGTCCACTCAACACAGCGCCCCCTGGTGGAAAGGGTCATTCCACGTGCACTAACTGGTCATTATTAAATCCACCAAACCACCTTCTGATTCTTGACAGTCCCATGGTGCATTTGTGCCGATGACATGTAAACCTGATTATTGATCCGTTTATTTGAATGTGATCTGCTGCCTTCTTCTCTATGGAGAACACATCAACATGTACACAGGAATGTGATCCGGTATGTAATGCTAGTATGTGTTGTGGCTGTGTGGCAGCAGAACCCAGAGGATCGGTTTGGGGAAAAACAACGTGAAGATTTATAGTCAGAGTTAAATTTTCACAATAATACTTTTTGATAGTTAGATGCTTCTCAGTAAAGCACAGCGTTGAGTTGTATAAAGTGGTTTTACCTCCCTGATGGAGTTCAGTCCACCTGGCTGTGTTTCTGTTTCCTTGATATTTGGATGTTATATTTATACTTTTCTAGATTGATCTCAATGCTCACAACTTGTCCTACAATGTGCACAGCGCTTCCTGTCTCCCTGTACAGCTTTTTAAAAGATTATTTTTATGGTATTTCTGCTTCCTTGGATGATGAAGAGTGACAGTAAAGAGGGTGGAGTCACGGGAGTCGAACCTGTGATGTCATCAGCACGTTTCAGATGAGAGACTCCATTACTGTATTACATTGAGATGCAGGTGTTGATGAGGTTTGATTTACTATCAGGGTTTTTGATAAGATAAGATAAGATAAGATAAGATAGACTTTATTGATCCCACTGTGGGGAAATTCACGTGTTATGGCAGCTCACAACAATAGAAAACAGAATAGAATAGACAATATAGTGCAGTGATAACGTTGTAATAGAATCAATAACCATTCCTGATCAATTTGATGTCAATGTCTGAACCAGGGATCCTCTTAGAGTTTAGAAGTGTGATGCTGCAGAGTCTCAATGAAACTGATCTGATGTCAGAGAGACTACCTGTAGATTTGTGTTCTGTTCATATTGATGAACTAGGATGTGGCTTAAGATCACACAGTGTCTGTTGATGTGTAACTCAACTCAGTCAGTTATCACAGACACTTTCTCCTCTGAGGCCTCCAGTGAGGTTGAGGTTGAACTTATAATCAACATTTGTCATGAGGAGTTCTGACTTGGCCAGGAAGTGAGAACCGTCTGTTGTCCAGCTCTTGGCGTTAGGTTGATCTTATGCTTGTTTGTTGTGATGCTGACTTGGCGGTGGGGGTGAGGGGGGGGAGGGGGGGGAGGGGGGTGAGGTGCCACGAGGGTGAGACGAGGGTGAGACGCCACGCTGGACCACAGACGACCATGAGGACCCCGAGGCTGACAGTCGGTTGCTGTTTTCAAGGTTCTTACGACTGTGATCCTGATCCTGTGTACATTTAACCCTCGTATTACGCCAGTCTTGTCTAACCTCAGGTCTGATATCCCACTATCTACCGGAGGTCAAAGGTTATTCGGGTCCGTCTTGTTCTCTTCCATGATAAATAATAATTTTACTGATCAACAAAATGAAAGGACAGCAGGGAGCAGGGCGGGAAGCCGTCCAGGCCAGATGGACGAGGTGATTACATTGTGATGTACTCAGAGTGGGTTGTTGTAAATGTCATATAGTCACAGTTAGGGCCATGCTGTGTGTGTGTGTGCATATATGTTTTTGTGTGTGTGTGTGCGTTGGAGGCGGGTCCACCGGCCATATGGTCGTGCTGTGTGTCCGCAGACCACCAGGCTAGTCCCTTATGGCTGTGTGTTAGCCCCTCCCCCTGCAGCTCACCTCTCGTTTCCTCTCTGATGGATGTCCTGTTGACTTCTGGAGCAGCTGAGACTCTGAAGATGTGTTCAACGTCCTTAATGAACGAGCATCAGGAGCTCCAGCGAGGATAGAGTTTATAATCAACGTTCCAGTAAAACATGCTGAGTTCTTTGGCTGAGTTCAGTTCACTTCAAATACAATCGCTGCCTCAGGCGTTTGCCGACCCACAGGATGTGATGTAACGGTCCGGTGCTGTTAGACTGGGCGCCAAACCTGGTTTGGATGTGAGGAGGGAGAGCTGATGGGAAAGAGGGAGTGGACCCAAATGGCTAACGTCACATCAAAGAACTGAGAAAGCTTCATCTCTCAGGGAAAACTGAAAATAAATCCTTATTAACAGATGAAATGTTTCTGTCCCATTCTGGAAGTCAGCTGATCGGGGACCGACTGGGTCCCACCTGGTCCCCTTGGACCGACTGGGTCCCACCGGGTCCCCTTGGACCGACTGGGTCCCACCGGGTCCCAGTGGAATTCTGTTTTTTCTATGTTGACTGAATAAATAATCTACTGGAGTTGGCTTCTGTGTTGTTGTTCTCGACCATCAACTGGCTTAATAATGATAATAATCATGATGATGATGATAATTATCATCATCTCGGGGGCCTTTGTAGTCAACTGGACAACCCTGCTGAAGTGCCCCTGAGCTGACCTCTGACCTCCTGAAGGAGAGGGCTGATAAAATAAGACTATTTCCCTGCAGGTATCAATGAAGTACCATTTTTACCACGTCAATAATAACTGGCTGTATATTATCCACTCTGAGCAGCCAGGTGGGCGGAGCCTCCACATACAGCATGTACACACCATCACACTAATACCAACTAATACTGAGACGGTAAAGTTTAAAGTGAAAGTCCAGGAGCCACCAGTTACTTTACACTGGAAGAAGTTGAACTGCAGCGAAAGAGAAACAGTTGAAAATACCACAGATTAGGAATTTAGCAAAAGTGTTGTTGTATTTAAAATACAGGGCAAGAAATGTTGAATGTGACCAGAAACTAGAGTCAAACTAATCTGGCTTCATCATGTTAACATGATAGATTAACGGTCATCACAGTGTTAACATGATAGATTAACGGTCATCGCAGTGTTAACATGATAGATTAACGGTCATCAGAGTGTTAACATGATAGATTAACGGTCATCGCAGTGTTAACATGATAGATTAACGGTCATCACAGTGTTAACATGATAGATTAACGGTCATCGCAGTGTTAACATGATAGATTAACGGTCATCGCAGTGTTAACATGATAGATTAACGGTCATCAGAGTGTTAACATGATAGATTAACGGTCATCGCAGTGTTAACATGATAGATTAACGGTCATCGCAGTGTTAACATGATAGATTAACGGTCATCGCAGTGTTAACATGATAGATTAACGGTCATCAGAGTGTTAACATGATAGATTAACGGTCATCGCAGTGTTAACATGATAGATTAACGGTCATCACAGTGTTAACATGATAGATTAACGGTCATCGCAGTGTTAACATGATGGATTAACGTCCATTTACACTCTGGACATGAACTCAAACCAATGTATGAGCACGTTTCCAATAACAGTCAGTACTATGTGGTGTCCTCTCATCTCTGCCCTGAGTTTTGAACCGGCGACCTCCTCGTGACCACCGGCTGAATAAACCACTTGTTGTTTACGCACGAGACGCTCCGCCCCGCCGCATGCTGACTGTTCAGTGACAACCAAGAGGCTCGCGACAGCTGAACCTCCTACCAACGGTCATCAGACAGCTTTCCTGATTTACTAGCCAACTAGTTCAATTAAACTAATCGTTGAACTAGTCAAACGACTGACGGTTAGTGACGCAAAGAACGGACGTTAGAAAATAACGTCCAGCAGCAGTTACGTCTCCGCGCCGCAGGTTTTAGCCGAAACGCTAACGCTACTTGGCAAATTAGCTAGCTAACATTCAACGTCAATTATAAAGTGAGCTAACCGCTAGCTGGCTAATTAACTTGGTAACGGTATCTTGGCTAACGGCAAGTAGGTAAGTTAACTAAGAACTTAAACACCGTTGGTTTTTCCTTCGTTGTTAGCTAGCTTAATGTGGCGAAGGGGTATTTGGTTACAGGTGTGTGTGTGTGTGTGTGTGTGTGTGTGTGTTAGTAACAAGGTCGAACGTCTTCCATAGTCTTTTAACATGAACTGACATTGGTAGCTAACGGTGTTCAGTTGGGTAACGGTAGCTAGTCTCCGTCTGTGTGGGCGGATAACCGACGGACGGACACACTGACGTCAGATAGACAACTGTTAGATAGATTACTGACTCTTGTCATTAGATTCAGATGGCTGGATACCACAGACAGGTACAGAGGTAGACAGGTACTTAGATGTGACCTACTCCTCCTGTCTAACTGCACGTCTCTCTCTCTCTCTCTCTTTCTGTCTGTCTGCCTCCCTGTTGGTGCGTCTCTTTTTTCCCCCCTGCCTGAACGTCTACCTGTCTTTCTGCCTGTCTGGTGGGCGTGTCTTAGCAGGTTTATTGGCGGCTGCGTGGTCCTATGATGGAGGAGCTTCATGACGTCCAGCTGACTGAGATCAAACCACTGTTGACAGGACAGGTGAGGGGGGGCGGGGCTTAGCCAAGGTCTAAGATGTCTCCTTTTGAGTCCACTGACAACTAGAGTCAGATTCACATTCTGTATCCTGCTATCCTGCTTTTGTTAATACTCCTTGTTTATCTTTTTCTTTTTCTTATGGCACTCTATTGTTTGCACACTTGTTTTTTGCACTATATTGTCTATTCTATTCTGTTTTCTATTGTTGTGAGCTGCCATATCATGTGAATTTCCCCACGGCGGGATTAATAAAGTCTATCTTATCTTATCTTATCGATAATTTAATGTATAAGAATGATTACATGAAGAATCTGTCTCTCTCTCCAGAATGGAAGAAATCTGCAGGACTTTGACTGTCAGGTGAGTTCAGCACAAAGACACAGCGGCCTCAGAAAGTATTCAACCCCTTTGACTTTTCCTACATGCTGTGATGTTGCAGCTTCAACTCAAAATGCATTAAATTGAAAAAGCGGAAAAAGACAAGGGTGTTGAACACTTTCTGAAGGCGCTATATGTCTGTCTGTCTGTCTGTCTGTCTGTCTGTCTGTCTGGTCTGTTAGCCTGCCTCCCTGTTTGTCTGTACTGGGGACTCATGTCAATATAGTATAATATCACAATATATAATCCCCACCATGTTGTATTGATGCTTACTAACATGGAGGGAGAAACATGTAACTACCATGTAACTCCAATGGCTTTTTATTCATTTTTCTAGTTGATTGTGACATTTTATTGCTGTATGGAATGAGAGTAGAGGAGGAGGGGAGGATGGATGGATGAGAGGAGAGGAGAGGAGGAGGGGAGGATGGATGGATGAGAGGAGGGGAGGATGGATGGATGAGAGGAGGGAGGGGAGGATGGATGGATGAGAGGAGAGGGATAATGGAACGCCACCAAAAGAAGGAGGAAGAGCAACAGGTGGTTGGCTGTTTAACAAATCCTTAAGGCTCTCAGCCAGTCAGTGGAGAGCTTACTCATGTCAGTCCAATCACACGCTGAGTTGTTGCTGCTCCCCCTCTCTGTCTATTTGTCTGTCTAAATCCTTCAGTTGGCATGAGGCGGGTGGACAACAGCAAGGCTGACCTGTCTCTCTCTCTTACTGTCTCTCTCTGTCTGCCTTCTCTTTCCACTGACATCTGTCTTTGAATCTTTTCATTCTCTCTATTCCTCTCCTGTTAAGATGCATGTTCTTAGCCTCCTTCTTCATTAAACTTCTCTCCCTCATTCACTCACTCCTCCATCCTCCCCTCCTCTCCTCTCCTCTCCTCTCCTCTTTCCTTGGTGTCAGGATGTCAGACTTGATCCAGATCTCCTGTTCTTTGGGAGTTGGGGTGGTGAGTGTTAGTCAGTTAGCTGTTAGCCTGCTCAGCTTGTATACCTGCATGTACTGCCTGCCAGCAGTTAGCTGTTAATGGCTAGCCAGTTAGCCGTTAGCTTGCTCGCCTGTTTTTCATATCTTGGTCCTGGTAGTCTGTTATGATACACAGTAAACCATTCAGAGGAGAAGGTGTGTGTGTGTGTGCGTGCGTGCGTGTGTGTGTGTGTGCGCGTGTGTGTGGACAGATTAAGGTCCATTAATAGGATAAGAGTTTTTTCCATGGTCAGTTGACTAATGGGATTATTAGACAGCGCCCCGGTCTATACAAAGTCATGCTTACATTTACAGGCAGATGGTGCATCTGTCTGTCCATCATGCAGAATGTTTTCAATATTAAATTCTGATTGGCCAGTGAAGGTATCCTGAGGTCTGTTATTCACATCTAATCCCTCCACAGTCAAGAAGTCTGGTCCGTGTTGATTTCTAATCAAATTACTTGGCATCATCAGACATTACCCCTTGGTTATGTCTCTTTTCTGTAACTTAATTTAGTTTATAGTAAAATCATTTCAAATTAATATTTCATGTTGATTGGAGGATAACGTACAGCGAGCCTCCACTTCACATTGGGGTCTTGATTCACCTTGTCAGGTGCACATGTGTGTTTTCACATATTAGTTGGGTGTTAGTTGGTTAGACTGGAGGCTAGTTTAGTTTAGACAGTTTTCAGTTGTGAGAAAAATGAATTTGTTGTCTTGCTGGAGCGGTGTGACTTCACAGCGAGAACAGTAAATATGAACACCTGAAACATCTGAAACACCTGAAACACCTGGAACACCTGAAACACCTGGAACACCTGAAACACCTGGAACACCTGGAACACCTCTGCTACATGAAATCACAAAGGGGAAATTATTTTCCAAAACAGTTTGAATGTGTTGGGTTGGCTGTGTTGTTTGGATGCTGCTGTTGTGCGTTACATCGTCTCTATTGTTGGCTGTGTTCAGGAGCATGATGTGGAGACGCCCCACGGGGTGCTGCATGTCACCATGAGAGGGGTTGCTAAGGGCAACCGACCCACAATACTCACCTACCACGACATTGGACTCAACCGTGAGTAAACACATCCAAAACCACACAGGCCTAACACACTATTCTGTACATAGATCCTGTTTAACAGTGCGCTAACGTGTGTGTGTGTGTGTGTGTGTGTGTGCGCGCGTGCGTGCGTGCGTGCGTGCGTGTAGACAAGTCTTGTTTTAACAGCCTGTTCAACTATGAGGACATGCAGGAGGTAACACAGCACTTCTCAGTTCTTCATGTTGATGCTCCAGGACAACAGGAGAACGCCCCCCCATTCCCCTCTGGGTAACATACACACACACACACACACACACACACACACACACACACACACACACACACACACACACACACACACACACACACACACACACACACCCTTACCCACTCTCTCACACACCAGTGTTTTGTACACCTAGTCAGTATCAGAAGGACTGTGTACCTGCAACACAACTAGTGGTATTAAAGGAATACTCAGAGGTTATAATCAAGGTACTTTTCAGTAACAGGTGTGTGTTGGTTTGTTGGTTTGTTTGTTTACAGGTACCAGTACCCAACCATGGATGAGCTGGCGGAGATGCTGCCGTCTGTCCTGAAACAGCTGCAGTAAGTAGAGACGGACAGACGGACAGATGTGTTTTGACCATGATGTGTGTCTGTTGTCCTCAAGGTGAAGAGTGATTGGTATCGGAGTAGGATCCTCAGACAGTCAGTTAGTTAGTTAGTCAGTTAGTTAGTTGGTTGGTTAGTTGGTTAGTTGGTTAGTTAGTTAGTTAGTTAGTTAGTTAGTTAACCATGTCATGTGCTGTCCTCAGGGTGAAGACTGTGATTGGTATCGGAGTAGGATCCTCAGACAGTCAGTTAGTTAGTTAGTTAGTCAGTCAGTTAGTTAGTTGGTTAGTTGGTTAGTTAGTTAGTGAACCATGCTGTGTGCTGTCCTCAGGGTGAAGACTGTGATTGGTATCGGAGTAGGAGCTGGAGCCTTCATCCTCACCAAACTGTCTGTAAGTGACTCTGCATGGTGTTGTGATTATCACCCCTCCATAATGCTCCATCATGAACAGCTTGATGATGTCTGTTGTTCTTCAGCTGAATCAACCCAGTCTGGTGGAAGGGTTGGTTCTGATCAACATCGACCCCTGTGCCAAGGGCTGGATGGACTGGGCCGCCTCTAAGGTACGTACACACACACACACACACACACACACACACACACACACACACACACACACACACACAGGTATATTGTATGTTGTGTACGATGCCTATAGACTAGCAAGTCCATACTCTGAATATTGTATTACACTGATAATACATCAAAGTGATTTTATTATTAATAACAAATTATATTATTGTTATTGTTTCAAATAAATGATATTTTCTATTAAAGTTAGATATATTTTTCTATTGTTCTCCTCAGTTGAGCGGCTGGACCAGCAACCTGGTGGACGTCATCATGGGTCACCACTTCAGCACCGTGAGTAAAGAGAGATGGGGGGGGGGGGTGGGGGGGGACTGTTTTTATAACCACAAACGTGTGTGTGTGTGTGTGTGTGTGTGTGTGTTCAGGATGAGTTAACAGAGAACAAGGAGATCATCCAGACTTACAGACTCCACATCTCTCAGGATGTACCGCAGGATAACCTGGTCATGTTCTATACCAGCTATGAGAGGTAGTAATACTACTAACTACTACTACAGTACTACTAACCAGCCACCTGCCCAGGGCTGGTAAACTTGGTCAAAATGATGAATCTACCATTTCCATAGAAATATGACACCATGCCTGTTTCAGGGATATTTCTAGTATAGAATCAACTGTTTACTGTGTGTGTGTGCGTGTGTGCGTGTGTGCGTGTGTGCGTGTGTGTGTGTTAGTCGTACTGAGTTGCAGATGGAGCGTCCAATCCCTGGTCTGAATGAGAACACAGTCATCACCCTCAGGTACTTTTACACGTTATTTATTTCGCGCCTCTTCTGATTTACACATCCTGTCAATCAGTCTGACATCCTGTGTGTCTGTGTGTGTGTGTGTGTGTGTGTGTGTGTGTGTGTGTGTGTCAGGTGCCCTGCTCTGCTGGTGGTTGGAGACACGTCGCCTGCTGTCGATGCTGTGGTGAGTGACTACCTTGTTTCCATGACAACAGCCAGTTTTTGAAATGATGGTCTGGTGAATGTGTGCTGACGGAGCTCCTCTGGTCTGCAGGTGGAGTGTAACTCCAGACTGAACCCCACCAAGACCACCCTGCTGAAGGTACCTGTCTGTCTCTCTGCTCACCTGTCTGTCTGCCTGTCTACCTGTCTGGCCTCGCAGTATTTTAGTCCTTTTATATGAAGATGTCTCTGCTTGTGTGTTTTGACCAGATGTTATTTTACTGTCTCTCCACTAGATGGCAGACTGCGGAGGTCTTCCTCAGGTGGTGCAGGTGAGTCTATTCTCTCCTCCCTGAATCACATCCCCGTCTCCTCTACTTATATTCACCTCCTCTCTCTTCGTAGCTCTGAGAAGTGAGAGTATCACTCCAGTATTATTTGAGCTGCCAGTAAATCACACTTCTACACCTTTTATGAAGTTATGGGTCCATTGACATCTCACTTTAAAAAAAGACAAAAATGTCAATCACCTTTCTGTCTAAAAGGTATCTGGTATTGTTTTTATACAATGGCACTAATTGAAAGTGTGTGTGTGTGTGTGTGTTTCTTCCCCCAGCCTGGAAAACTGGCGGAAGCCTTCAAGTATTTTGTCCAGGGGATGGGCTACAGTGAGTATCACTACTGTTCTTGTTGGGTGAGATCAGAACACCGTTGAGACTGAACACTTCATCATTAACAAAACAACGTCGGCTTCTTCTTCCATGTTGGACTCCAGCCCAGTGTTGTTCCTGTGATCCAGTCCTGTCTTTATCTTCGTCTCCTGTCATGTTTCTACCTGTGTTGTTAACATGACGCCGTGACATTGATTAACATGTTTAGATTCCACTCTGTTCACGTCATGTAGTTGTAGTGTTCAATGCATCAATGCATAAGAGTATGAAGGCAAAACAACAAAATACATGCATGTTGCTTATAGAGCTGAAAATAATAATGCACACAGCGCTGTACAAACATATATCGCGTTAAGCATAGATACGTGTGTGTGCGTGTGTGTGTGTGTGTGTGTGCGCGTGCACTAGCCCACAGTACTGCCTCACTAACTTTAAATGTAAGTAGCAGTTTTATACTCACAGCACACAGCATGGTCTGCATGGGCTTTTCTTTACACACACACACACACACACACACACACACACACACACACACACACAGAGGGGTGTGTGTTTTGCTTGATTGGTCTGAGTGCCTTGGACAGACTCCCCCTGACTAGAGCCATCACTTTCTCTTCCTTCCTTCCTTATTTTCTTTCTTTCTTTCTTTCCTTTCTTCCCTCCTTCCTCCTCCTCTCCAGTCCCTCATGTTCTAATAAGCCATCTCAGCAGCCAATCAGGTACCAGGATTTCAACCAGCAAGTGTAACTGCCCCTTTGTCTCCTCCCTCCCTCCATGGTCCATTTCTTTCATCTGCTGATGTTCCTCTTCTCATTCCTACTTTGTTATCTGCCTGTCTGTGTGCTGGGCTGTCTGTCTACCCGTCCACCTGTCTGTCATCTTTATGTGTGTGTGTGCATGCTGTATCTTTCAGATGGTCATATTGATTTTTCCTCTGCAGTGTAAATGACCAGCAGGCCATTCTGCATGCCAACTCAGAGGCTCCGTTCACACTGCAGACCTTCACATCTGTTCCAGGATGTAGCCATATCCACACCAATATGATCAGAGGATCAATAACGTCACATTTTGACCCAAATACCAGTCAAGTGTCTGTCCGTCTTTCTGTCCATCGTTGTGTCTGGTTGTCCTCCATGCTAACGCTGCTCAGACAAGCTGACAACATGATGGCAACTGGAAGATTTACTTGTTGTCATGGCAACGCTGACACATTCTGATCACAGCATTCAAATACAAGTCTCATGTAGGTCACATGACCCGGGATCTGATGTAGGTCCAGATGGGAAGTGAAACAGTGAGACTCCATGCTGCTTCTTTCTGTTCACACTGATCAGAACCATCAGATCTGAGTCAGTCTGAGCTGCAGTGTGAACGGAGCCTCAGACTCAGCATCTTTAGGTTTGAATCCATCTGATTCAACTCAACGAATAGTGCTTGGACAGTCTGGATGCTGCTGCTGGTTTTAACTGGTTCTAACTCTGTATTCCTGCAGTAACATATCTTCATGTCTGTGTTGCCCCCTAGTACCTACAGCCAGTATGACCCGGCTGGTTCGCTCCAGGACTCATTCAGCCTCCAGCGTGGGCTCCACTGACGGTGCCCGGAGCCGCAGTACCACCACCGTACTGCCAGAGGGCGCTAGCTCCGCCAGCCCCAAGCACACAGCAACACACACCATGGAAGTGACAGCATAGAACAACTGTGGATCTCTTCCTGCTCTCCTCTCTCATCTCCTCCTTTCCTCTCTTCAATTTTCACTTCTCCATCTTCTCATCATTTCTCTCCTTTTTCCTTTTCTTCTCCTCTTCTCCTTTCTCCTCTGTGTCCACCAGGGACTAGCCTGAGCTTCCCACTTGGAATTCAGAATTGAAAGGCCAATATGTTACAAGTTGAATAGTAGAATTTACAACTTTTCTAAATGTTTGGAACGCAGCATGACTCCCCTCCTCTTCCTCCTCCTCCTCTTCTCCCCTGAAGACAGTAGAACTGGTAGAGTAGAGTTGTGATTACATGGAACCGATATTCACCAGCAGCACACCCAGCTGTTCTCAGACAGGTTGGTGTGTTTTCCTGGTTCTCTGGTGTCTCCGTGCTCTGGTTACATAAGCGGCTCGGTGTGGTTGCCATGGTGATGCTGTAGATGTAACTACTGGCGTTCAACTGGTTCATATTTCTACACCAGACCTGTAGGTTTGGGTTTACTGGATCCACTTTGTCTCTCTTCCCCCTTTGGTCTTGATTATTATTGTTATTATTATTGTTGTTATTTCCTATCAAGTTTGTTTCTGAAGCACTGAATTGTTTTCTGACCCTGCATGACCCCTGACCCCTCGTGTCTGGTGAGGGTTTTTGGACGTGTCTGTGACTCCAGACTGAGTTTCATCTGAACGGTATCATGTGATGTGATGTGACGACTTGCTGGCTGCTAAAGGCAAAACGAGTTTTCACTGTCTTGATTAACCTCTTACTCAAAAAGCCCCTGAAGTCCATGAAGTGAACTTGTCATGAGAAAGGGTTGCCAGTTGTAACCTTGATCCCCCTTCAGCATGCCAGGGTTCACATGTTGGTGATGTACATTCCTCTACAGCCGTGTGAGGCGCTGTGACGTGTTGGCTGTTCAGTGCTGATCGTTTCTATATTTGTCGAGTGACATTTACTTTATGAATTGCACTTTAAATGTCATGGTGTGTACTGGAAGCAGGAAGTGTTGAGTGGCAATCAATGAACCGGTTTGAACCGATCCAAGCAACGGGCTTGTTGAACGCAGCTCAGATTTCAAGGCCACCAGTCATGGCACCCGGCGGCCATGTTGCTCGTGTTGCTAGAGTACTGCTTCGTGTTGACTTGGTATCTGTAGTACTGGAGTGGTAAAACTTCATCATTACTGTTATTGTGTGAAGGTTCAGGCTGATGTTGTGCTGACTTGCTGTCTGGGTGAAGTGTTGCGCCGCCTACTGACTGGAGGGCATTACTACCAGGGTAGAGCTCAGTCACCGTCCAGGTGCTGATTGGTCGGTTTGCTCTCCAGCTGACCAACCGGCATCTGGAGTCTCGTTCCACTCTGGTAAACGGTACATTTGGGTTGGCATCTGCCGCGGTGGAAACCTCATATCTCCAAGTTAACCTGTCATACTGGAGGTTTTCATCTGACAGCATCACATTACTACACGTTCTATAACACAATACTGTTTATTACTATTTATTATGACTGCTGTACTTCTGGTTGATGTTGTAACACTGAAACATGGTTCATTACTTTTGATGATCTTGAAGTTTGTACTGAAATAAAGTTCCTTATCCAATCGTTTCAGCCGAGCCCTCTGATTGGTCCAACATGCTGAGGATTCGTAGAAAGTACAGTAGTGTTGCCTCGAACATACAAATCAGAACGAACTGCTCTGAGATCAGCACCATGATCCACAACTAGTGATCTGCTGGATTCTTACTGATCACTGAAATAACCAGCAAACCAGCATAACATGCAAAAGAAAAATCCAAGTTTATCAATGAAAAGTAAATTTATTATAGATGGATGGTTATAGCTGAGTGTTCAATGGGTGACTCACTTGTCATTTTGCTTCCCCATGGGAAGGCTTACAAGAAGGGACACAAAATGGCAACAAGACAGTCTTTACTTTGAGAGCATCACCCACACACTCTTGGTCAGTACTGGTCCAGTCTGCTGTGTGACCCAGCAGGGCGGTTCTCTTCATCTCAGTCAGGAAAGTGCAACCAGACGTCTGAATTTCCCCTGAAAACGAGACGAAGTAGCCGGGTGGCTCCCCCGGGTGGCTCCTCCCTCCGGGTGGCTCCCCTCCGGGTGCGTCTAGCAGGCAGCAGGGGGCGCCGTCTTGCTGCAGAGCCGACCCAGCAGACCGGCCATCTGCAGCAGGGAGTTGACGCCCTCCGCCACCTTCATGTGGGTGTAGCCGATCTCCTGAGGAAACAGCAGCTCGTTGGACCTTGAAGGCACCACTTTCAAACTAGATGTCATTTCAACCCTTGTTCAGACCGCTAATTCACACCTCGACAGTAACGGTGGTCGTGTGTCGGTGTGTAACGCCACACCAGGTAAACGAGCTACAGAAGAGCGGTACTAGGAGTGGAGCTTGTTTTTATCCTCGTCTTACATTACATTTTTCCTCACCTTGATGAACTCCAGCTTGAGGAACTCGGGCATCTGGAAGGTCTTACACACCCTGAAGATGTTCCCGATGATGTCTTCTGGCGAGTAGCCCAGAGCCCACAGCTGCTCCACGATCTTGTAGGCCTCGTCGATGTTGGCGTCCACGCAGTGTCCCAGCATGCTTTTCACCAGCAGAGGATGCGGCTCGTCGCACACCTTGAAGACGTTCTCGCTGTTGATGAAGCCGAAGCCGGCGTGGGTGGACTGGAGGTTATTCAGGGCCTGGAGAAAAACAGGAAGCGGTGAGAGACGAACGTTCGTGTCTCTCAACGCTAAAATAGTGAATGGAACCAAAACGTTGCCGACTGATCGGCGCTCCTCTGGTTCACAACTTCCTGTCGCCTCAGAGAAGGTGTTTGTCCTGACCTGTCTCATGTCTCCCTGGGCGGTGAAGATGACGGCCTCCAGCCCGTCGCTGGACACCGCCAGCCTCTCCTGGTCCACCACCTCCTGCAGCCTGGCCAGGATCTGGCCGTCGTTCAGCTTGGAGTAGCGCAGCACGGCGCAGCGCGACTGGATGGGCTCGATGATCTTGTCGGAGGCGTTGCAGGCCAGAGCGAAGCGCGTCGTCTTGGAGTAGATCTCCATGATCCGCCTCAACGCCTGCTGGGCGCCGTCCGTCATACTGGAGGTACAGAAGAGTATAGACAGACGTCACACAGGCAGGTTAGACGTAGACGGACACCTCCGTGACACCTGCTGCCCCGTCTGTCACACTGAAGGTACATTATTAGATTAACAGAGGCTCAATGCATGCTGGGATAGGCTGCAGGCTGAAGAGGAAAAAGCTGGTAAAAACACTGGATGAAAAATAAACAGATACCAAGCAAACATGTTGACATTGAACAGACGATCTGACTGCCAGCACCAACGTTGACAACCTGTCCATCGCTGCATCACAGCCTAAATCTCTTTCCGATATCAAAACAGTTTTAATAGGATTATTTGGCGTGTAATAATATCATAATTTATTTGGGTTGACATTGAAGTTTGCCGCCTCCTGCACATCGCTGTCTGTCAAATGCATGCTGGGTAGCCAGGGGACAAGAGCATCACTGGGCGGCTGGATGGACAGACAGACAGACAGACAGGTGCTGTCTTACCTGTCGGCCTCGTCCAGGATGATGACCTTGTGTCGTCCTTTGGGCAGAGTGACTTTCTGCTGGGCAAACATCTTGATCTTGTTCCTCACCACGTCGATCCCCCTGAAGACAAACATCACCATGAGTACCGGCCCCGACCGACGCCCCCCGCTGGTAGACCAACGTACCAGCAACATCCTGAGGTCTGGCAGTATGTGTCTGTAGCTACGGTCAGTTTCCCACCCAGGTTTTATTTCATCAGATATTTCCAGTAGGTCTCACCTGTCATTTGAGGCGTTGAGCTCCAGGACAGCGTCTTTCATCGAGGCCCCCAGCAGAGCTCTGGCCAGACACAGGATGCTGGTGGTTTTTCCTGTGCCGGGAGGACCTGAAATAATGTGGTAAATACTGTTCAACTGAATCAAACATACAGAAATAAGTCGGAGCAAGACAAGATTTTAACAAAAAGGGACAAAACAGGAAGTCTATTATTTTACCTCCTTGAGAAATGTAAACATAATTTACCTCAACATACTGAAGCTCCTCTGTTATATCTTGTTCAACTGAGGGGATATATGTAATATTACACTGTAGCTGTAATCAGGCGTATTAACTTGCAGCTAGCAGTACCCGTTAGTTTGAACGAGGTATGCTAAAATGCCAAGAAGCCTCTAAAACTGATTTAACACTTAAAATACATTATTTAACTGTATTGAAGACCTTTTCAGGCTTTGTGTGTAGATACTGTGATTCAACACCGTGTGGTTGTACCGGACAGGCGGAGCTCTGTCGACCCGGATCAATAAAGGTTACAATGGAAAAAAAGTAGTTTAACGAAAGCTTAATTTCACAGCGTCAGCCTCCCTCTGAGTCTCACCTGCAATGATGATGTTGGGCACGTTGCCCTCCCTGGCGAACACCGCGAGCCTGCTGACCGTCTCCTCGTTACCGACGATCTCGTTCAGCTTCAGCGGTCTGTACTTTTCTATCCAGGGAAGCTCGTACGCGCCGCTCGAGCTTTTCGCCGCAGCTTCGTCCGTTTTCTGCTGCTTTTCTGTCTGTTTCTGCTCCGTCTCGGCTTCCATCTCGTCCACGTCCATGACTGTGTTTTGTTTCTTCTGTCAACCCGCGAATCAGCCTAAATTTTCCCTCCCTGACCCGACTGACGCAGCAGTAAGCTGCTGTTTCATTGGTCGAGGAAAGTGGCGCCGATTGGTCAAGAGCAGCGCGCGGAAAGCTCGCGATATTTACCTACTGTACCCCGGGAATTATTAATTTTGATATTTCAGGTTAACTAACCGAAGGTAAACAGTAAATATAGACACTGTTTTCCCTAAATAGACGAATGAGTAAATAGTAAACACATAATATATAAATAAAATATTGTACAAAATATTGTTTGAAATGTAAACGATTATGTATCATGCATACATTGTTTTTATTGTATTTATTATTATTATTATTACTTTTTAAAGTATTAAATACATATTCATGTATTTATTTGTATTTTTAATAGGGAAAACGATACACAATATACAAATATACAGAAAAAGGTATGCATTCTACAGTTTTATTTTCTTCAGGGCCTGGAGCTCAATGCTTCTACGGGACTTAGTATGTATTGTACTGTACTGTAATGTAGTATTAGTATCTAGATCTTGTTTGGTTTACGCACGCCCCCTGGTGGATGCCGTGTCACACAGCAAGGAAGTTGTCATCGTCCAAATCACTTCCTACTTCCGCAAACACAGCTCTGGCTTTCAGTTTATCGGTTGATCAATGCGGCGGTTGACATCTGCGTTTTCTTTGCTGTATTCTGACATTTATGAGTTAGCATGACGGCCACCAACCGCTCTTCTGTCACGGAGCCTCCCGGGCTGGAGACCCAGCGGAAGGAGATCGAGTCTCTGCTCCGGGAGTGTGAACTCCGAGCTGGCGACTGTTGGTGAGAGTCTTGCCGCCCTCGGCTAGCAGGGCGCTGAACTGACACACACACACTCACACACAAACACCAGTGACAGCGCTAACCATTAGCATGAGTTAGCATCGCAGGGCTAAGGTTATCTTACCTAACGTGAACTAATAGGGTTAACATGAAGTCAGTTTGTTTGGACACTTTATCTGCTCGGCAAAGTCTGTTTCCCTGTGTTTCTGTAGTAGCTTGTGCCACTGCTGATGCTAACCTAATACGTTACCTGAACTAGCCAACGCACTAGCCAGCTAACGCTAGCCTGTCAACCAGCAGTAATGCTGCCTTCAAGGTCTCCTCGTAAGCTCCCACTTTTGTCCTCAGAAGTCGTAAATACGCGTCAACTGCCTGTGGTGATAAATCAAGACAAAGTGGACATTGTAACTAAAGTATTTTTGATGGCTGTTGTACTTTAGTAATCAAGTGACACAGCTAACTGTTTTGATGTAGAAGGAAGAGGACACAGTGTGCATCAGGCGTGTAATGGGGGAGGTGTTGTACTCACTACTAATAGCATCTGAGAAGTTTAATTCACTATGAACATCCCTTGTATTTTTCAAAAATCCTTGAAAGTGAAATTCAGAGGAAAATAACTATTGTGGTTTGGTAAACTCAGAGGCTTTCTGTCAGGTGTTATCTCAGTGCTGCATGACGCCTCTGGTAGCTGTCAGATTATCATAACACATGTTGGCTTTTAGCTCATGTTGTCTAATGGAGGCGCAAAGGCATCAGGCACCAGCACCACATGGTTGAGACGGACAGGGAGGAGGGACAAATTCAATAAAATCCCTTCCATTATCAAAATATCACAATTTGATGCAATGCATCTCTTGTTTGGCAGCATTTGGTAAATAAGTAGTTTGCAGAATCCATCTTCATCTATCACAGACAATGGAGCATTTGTTTCTGTAGACGAAAATATTTGGTGTTGATAGTAGAAATAAAGCCGGTTTGACTGAGGAGTGTGAGCGTATCATCAGCAGGGCTGTAGCTTGTGATGTGTTACATCTGGGCTATGAGAGATAATGTCAGGGGAAACTGGCAGATATCATTTATCCTGACAGACTGATAGACTGGAACTAATCCAAATCAAGCGGTGTAGAAAACTCCTGTCCCTGGTCATGTTTACCATTTTGTTGTGTCATTGATGTGAGCTTCACTTATAATGTCCAATGGCACTTGAAGGCAGCATGCAGTGCTACTGTAACGGATACGCTAATGTAACGCTAACGTTGCTAATGTTAACACGCTTGGATTATGTCAACGTTACTGAAATGTTTTGCCCAAACCACCAGGACTCTGTCTGATCTCTATCAGAGGAACCATGGACGGCTACCTAGACTAGTTAGTACTGGTTTTACTTTCTGTTCACCACACCTTTGATCTGATTAGTGCTGTGCCAGGCCAGGCCAGGCCAGGCCAGGCCAGGGCTGGGCTGAGAGATATGTCTGCTATGGAGGGCAGGGCACCAGACTGACACAACAACAACCATATTTGTGACTGGTGACGTGTTGCAGGTGTTGACTGAGGAAGTAAACAATCAGCTGCAGTTTGAGAATCTCTGGTTGGGAGGTTTTTATGCTGATACATTGAGTAGTTGAACTTCAAACCATTTAGTTTTTGGCCTGAGATGAGGAAGATGATGAGCTTTTCATTCCTGTGGAACTGAAACTAAATAAATAAATGCTTGTAAAGGAAACCCTGAAGTGTTATTGATCACTTGATTGTTGAGAGTCTCCCGGCTCCAGCGGATGAAGTAGCTTTCATAAAATGGGCTTGAACCACTTCTGGTGTGAAGCTGTTGATGATGGCGGTGACTGGTTGGGTGTAATGATGTCTGGTAAGTTGGTCTGCTCTGTGGTGTTAGGTTCATCCCTCTTTTAGTCCCTGTTGCGGTCCCTGTTGCGGTCCCAGTTGCGGTCCCTGTTGCGGTCCCAGTTGCGGTCCCAGTTGCGGTCCCTGTTGCGGTCCCAGTTGCGGTCCCTGTTGCGGTCCCAGTTGCGGTCCCTGTTGCGGTCCCTGTTGCGGTCCCAGTTGCGGTCCCTGTTGCGGTCCCAGTTGCGGTCCCAGTTGCGGTCCCAGTTGCGGTCCCAGTTGCGGTCCCAGTTGCGGTCCCTGTTGCGGTTCCAGTTGCGGTCCCAGTTGCGGTCCCAGTTGCGGTCCCAGTTGCGGTCCCTGTTGCGGTCCCTGTTGCGGTCCCTGTTGCGGTCCCAGCTCCGGGCCAGGACCTGTTTGTGCAGTTTGAATTCCACATTTTGCCAAGCGCTGGTGGAGATCCTCTCATGCTGAGTGAAGGTTGTTGTTGTTTTAGTATCATTGATAATGATTTTAGAAGATGGACATGGATGGATTGACCAAACCGACACCAGGATTTAATTTGGACCAATAGGGTGACAGGACGCTCTGCTCTGCTGCATCATCTCTTCCTGGTTCAGACTGAGAAGATTGCTGCTGCAGCTTTAACCTAAACTGTCCATTTATACCAAACTGTCTTTGCACGGCACACTTTGAAACACGGGTTAGAAAGCTGGTGTTGAAGCGAGGTGTGAATCATGACAGCAGAAGAAGAAGGAGGAGTCATGCGTCTTGTCTCTGCAGGTACGTGGTGGAGCGCCGCTGGTATGAGCAGTGGAAGGAGTTCGTCGAGACCGGAGACCAGAACTCCTCCTCCTTCCCGGGACAGATGGACAACACGGAGCTGTTTGAGGGTCAGCTGAGTCCTGCTTTCAGTCTCTGCCTCCATAACATCATCACCCCCCCCCCCCCCCTCCTCACCCCCCCTTCTGCTGTTTGTTTCAATGCTAAATATGACAGACCCTTTTCTCGCTGCCTCACCTTTCTCTGTCCTCCATGATCATTCGAGGGTCATGGGAACCTTTTTGCACCATCTCTAGTCTGGCTGCTGTGACCTCTGACCCTTGACCTCCTCACCATGAGTTGTTTGTTGGTAATGCAGGTGCTTAACTTTCTTCTACAGTTCAGACTCGCTGTAAGAATCTCCACACATTTTATTTCATTAACGTCTCGGGAAGCTTCATGTGCTGATCCCAGTTTAGCGGTTCTGAAGCTGCAGATAAGAGGCTGATGACATCATGTGTGACATCATGTGTGACATCATGTGTGACATCATGAGGACAGATTTCCGGCGCTGCCCTGCTGTAGTCTTAAAGGTTCTTCCTCATAGAAACACACATAGGAAAACCTGTTATAGTTTCCTCTACTGGCCAGCTGCGTGTTGGTTATGCTGATGATGATGATGATGATGATGATGATACTGTTGCCGTGGTTTCCGTACGTCTAGACCTGCTGTCTTCTCTGCAGGTTGTCAGAGTTTAGATTATCTTGGGATGCTTCATCATGATAAAAAAAACATGAATTCTTTACGTTAGGTTTGTGTAGGGGTGGGCGATGTAGCATTAAAATAATATCACGATATTTCAGGGTCATTTGCGATAACGATATTCATGACGATATGAAAGAATAAATCCTGAACAATGTTTTATTGGTAATTGCAGCAGCATTTATTAGTGCAAATAGTGACAACATAAATATGAACATAAAAGTAGGTATAATAGTGTTTTCCTTGGAATCTTCAGTAAAAGTATAAACTCAATTGTTTAATATTTTAGTTTAACAATAACTAAAAGTAACTTAACCTTTTACTCTTCAGGAGCCTGCAAAATAGTATCACCTAATAAAACTGACCTCAAATTTTAAGTACAAATGTAAACAGCAGCAATCCAAAGAAACCTTCAGTCAAAATGTAAACACTGCTTATAAAAATGAAATAAAAATACTGTTAAAACTTAAAATAAAGTTGCCTCTAAATGTTTTGTGTAAAAGTAAAATGGATTAACATGAAATGAGGTAGACTGTCAGTGCTGGAACTGTACAAGTAAACACTTAAAAAATGTATTTATTACAGGTTAGAAGAAGCCATCCAGCTGGCAGACACATCGCAATATTTCCGCCGTGTGATCCTCGGGAAAGAAACTCGTCTCAAGACAGGAGTTGTGCAGCTTCCAGTCGCTGTCGGTGTCGTGCACGGTCAGGCTGATATACGGCGCCGAAGTTCAGCTCGACTACATGTCCGTGGTTGAGGCAAAAAAAACTTCACTGACGATAGCGTAGCTGCTAGCTTCAGTGCTACTAGCGAGTGCTCCAGCTATGCTCGGGTATCACCAGCTGCTAAACTCACGCGACTTCTGACTGTCCTCGTACTCGCGTGTGTGTTTTTGCTTTAAGTGGTGAAAAAAGTTTGTTGTGTTTCCACCGTTTTAACCTAACCGACGTAGCTCCCCTTTTAGCTAGTAGCTAGGATTCAGATACAAGCCGTGCTTGTATTGTTCTGGTGCAAATGTGTCAACAGGATATCGTTAATATCATGATATTACTTTTTTTTGTGTACAAACGTATACCGGTGTTATCGTGAACGATATGATATGGCACAGCCCTATCACAGGTTTGTGTCTTTGTGTTTACGAGGGATAATACACGACGAGGTTAGCCTCCGCAGAGTGCATTATTTTTGGATAACTGCACAGTGTATTATCCTGCTGTTACCACTGGCAACATTATTTACTCATTGTTTCAAGAGAAAGATGTTTGTGCTCAGTGGTTAGAAGGTACAATTATAACATTAGGACTTATATGTGCATTCATTTAGACTGCGGTTATCTGAAATTAATCAACACCCCAACAGCCAATCAGAATGGAGTATTCTCCCAGGCCGCGGTATATGCTGTTATTAATTTCCCACTTCCTCTACCAGGTTCTCCACAACACCTGATGGAACATTTTGATTTGATACGTTATAATAAAAACAGAAATTCAGAACAATTAAGAGTTTTAGAGGGAAATAAAAACATACAAGTAAAGAAAACAAATAAAAAAACATAAAAGTCTGTAAAACGTGAAAGGAAATTGTATTTTCTTGGCACATTTTATTGATTTATTTTTTTGTTTGTAATTTGGCCAGTCAATAATGTCTCCCAGTCTCCCCACCGGGGGGGGGGGGGCTGCTGACACTAAAAGAGTTTCATCAGTGGTTTCAGTGGAGAGTTTTAGTGTCCATGATGGTCTTTCACCCCGATCCTCACATCCTTACAAGTTTTATCATGAAAACCACCAGATCAGTCATGTATTGGTATCGGCCCATAACGGTCCAACCCTAGTGATGTGCTGGTCTTGTTCCCAGATCTGGACTCGTACCACCTGAAGGAGCGTCTGGTGGAGAACGAGGACTTCATGTTGGTGCCGGCCGAGGCCTGGCACAAGCTGCTGGCCTGGTACGGCATGGTGGACGGCCAGCCTGCCCTGGAGCGCAAGG
>JAXDDW010000118.1:22500-25000 GCA_034670385.1 Hoplostethus mediterraneus | reverse complement strand
ATGTTTGGGTCAAAGCTGGTTTATTTCGACAGACAAGCAGCCGCGAGAACCATCTGTTAACCCACTGACAGGCGGAGGGTCTGTGGACTCAACACAGTATTGATTTGATCAGCTGATCAGCAATTGGAATCAACCCCAGAAAACCTCATGGGTGTCTCGCTAACTACAATAGAATAGAATAGACTCCACATGATGACGAACAGACTCTACCAGGTTGTCTCTGGGGTCCCCGGGGGCCCCTGGGGGTTAGGGAGATAACAGTCAGCAGCTAAACAACAGGAGGTCAGGAGGGATGTTGACAGAGACTCTGGATTCACCGTCGAGTGGAAAATCCTCCCAGAATTCAAAGCTGTTTCTAGATTTACTGTTTCCATGTGAGACGGACGTATGACCCACACAGCGCCTGATTCCACACTCAAGTGGCTTGAGGGGCTTCGTGAAAGTTTCTTCCTCTTCATCACTGCGGATGTCAAGTGGATGTGGAGGCTGGAGGAACTGAACTGATGTGCTGCCTGTTGCAGGAGGAACTCTGTGGAGGAGCACGACTCGTACCGCGGCCAGCCGGGGGTCTGCGGGCTCACCAACCTGGGCAACACATGCTTCATGAACTCTGCTCTACAGGTCTGCACACACACACACACGCACACGCACACGCACACGCACACGCACACACACGTCTTTAGAAATCTATTTTACAAAAAACAGCAGAATCTACATTTCTATTTCCTGACCGATACAACCGATGTGTCCCGATTTTTAAATAAGTATAATAAACAAAAAAACATTGATTATTTATCCTGTATTTGTCTGTTTGAATATTGTAATTGCTATTTACTAGAATTATCCAATAGATAATACAAGTGTGAGCAGCTGTACTTCTGTAATACGATTTTTTACATTTTTTATCTATCAAAAAGTTCTTTCTGTGTTTATTTTTATTTATTTGTTTGCTTATAAGTTCAATGTTCTCGAAAATAGAAAATGTAATAAAATAAGTTTTTCAAATTGATTTGAAAATTTTGCACTTTTTGACAAAATATCGGTCAAACATCTGAAATCTCTCTGGACTTTCCTGAATCAGGATCGGACCCGAACATCAGTCGGCTTTACTTTCTATCATCTCACTATTTTCTCTCCCTTTCGGTTTAAACCTTCATTTACCTCCAGCTCCACACTGGGAGCTGCCCAGTACAACCAGTAAACCTTCTGTCCTTCTGTCTTGTGTCTGTCTCGCTGTCCCTCTCCAGTGTCTCAGCAACACTCCCCCTCTGACCGAGTACTTCCTGAGGAGCTCGTACCTGGAGGAGCTCAACTTCACCAACCCGCTGGGCATGAAGGGGGAGATCGCCGAGGCCTACGCCGACGTCATCAAGCAGATGTGGTCCGGGCGCCACTACTCAGTGGTGCCACGCATCTTCAAGGTAGTGTGTGTGTGTGTGCGTGTGTGGTTGTGTGTGTGTGTGTGTGTGTGTGTGTGTGTGTGTGTGTGTGTCTGAGTTCAAAGTTTATTGATCAGTAACAGGACAGTCTTGGTTGCTGGTAATGAAATGCTCAGACTGACTCTCAGCAACATGAGAATAACAGTAACAATATAAAGTAACAATTCAATAAAATAGACTAAAAGTGACAAGATGTCTCAATCAGTAGTATTAGTAGTATCAGTAGTATTAGTGGTATCAGTAGTATTAGTGGTATCAGTAGTATTAGTGGTATCAGTAGTATTAGTAGTATCAGTAGTATTAGTGGTATCAGTAGTATTAGTAGTATCAGTAGTATTAGTGGTATCAGTAGTATTAGTAGTATCAGTAGTATTAGTGGTATCAGTAGTATCAGTAGTATGGGTGATATCAGTGGTGTCAGTAGTATTAATAGTATCAGTAGTATTAGTGGTATCAGTAGTATTAGTAGTATCAGTAGTATTAGTAGTATCAGTAGTATTAGTGGTATCAGTAGTATTAGTGGTATCAGTAGTATTAGTAGTATCAGTAGTATCAGTAGTATCAGTAGTATTAGTAGTATCAGTAGTATTAGTGGTATCAGTAGTATTAGTAGTATCAGTAGTATGGGTGATATCAGTGGTGTCAGTAGTATTAATAGTATCAGTAGTATTAGTGGTATCAGTAGTATCAGTAGTATCAGTAGTATCAGTAGTATTAGTAGTATCAGTAGTATTAGTGGTATCAGTAGTATTAGTGGTATCAGTAGTATTAGTAGTATCAGTAGTATTAGTAGTATCAGTAGTATTAGTGGTATCAGTAGTATTAGTGGTATCAGTAGTATTAGTAGTATCAGTAGTATTAGTGGTATCAGTAGTATTAGTAGTATCAGTAGTATTAGTGGTATCAGTAGTATTAGTAGTATCAGTAGTATTAGTGGTATCAGTAGTATTAGTAGTATCAGTAGTATGGGTGATATCAGTAGTATTAGTAGTATCAGTAGTATTAGTGGTATCAGTAGTATTAGTAGTATTAGTAGTATCAGTAGTATTAGTGGTATCAGT
>JAXDDW010000118.1:0-17500 GCA_034670385.1 Hoplostethus mediterraneus | reverse complement strand
TTATAACACCTGACCATGTCGCCATCTAGTGGTGACAACCCAAGTACACACTATAGTTACACAACACCACACGTGGCTCCTACACATGAGGGCCACCTGCTGTTTCCATGGTTACCAGCATCATCACTGCTGGGTGTGTGTCAGTATGAACCCAGTCGGACCAGTCGGACCAGTGGTAGTTGTTAGGGGTGCGTTCTGAAACCAAAGCGTTCCCCTGTGTTGTTGCAGAGACCTGGACTTCTCCGGCTGCCTCCTGAGGAAGAATCTGACCAATGGGGAGCCTCCGAGCCGGTATGACCTCATCGCTGTGTCCAATCACTACGGAGGACTCAGAGACGGACATTGTGAGACACTTTGCTTTTTCAGTTTAAATGTGAAGTTCTCGTCTCCGTGACTACAGCGCCCTCTTACTTCACCCTGTGGTGTCGGGTGTTTTCAAGGCCTCGTGGTTTGACCCTTGACCTCCTTGATCCGCTAAATGGCCAGAATGTAAATATATTAAAATCCTAAATGTTCTGTGTGCTCGTTGGTTCCTCCAGACACCAGCTACGCCTGGAACAAGGACAACGGCCAGTGGTATTACTTTGATGACAGCAAGGTGACCTACGCCAGAGAGGAACAGATCGTGGTCAGTATCACACACACACACACACACACACACACACACACACTCACACACACACTCACTCACTCACTCTGTGGTGAGTGATGGATTGAGTGTTACTTGTTAAATCGTTACCAGATCAGTGGATCTAATAACTGTTTTAAGTTGATTATAAATCTCACCTGCTGCTAAACGTAAAAAAGACAAAAAACGGACAAAAATGTTTTATATTTATTATATTATGAATAAACGTTTTTCTCCATATAATGAAATCGATCGTCTCTTCCAGACCAACGCTGCCTTACCTCTTGTTCTACCATCGTCAAGACAAGATCAGAAAGCCCACTCTGCCCGCCCCCTCTGCAAGCCCCGCCCCCTCTGCAAGCCCCGCAAGCCCTGCCGCCTCTGCCAGCCTCACCGCCTCTGCAGGCCCCGCCCCATCTGCAAGCCCCGCCCCATCTGCAAGCCCTGCTGCTTCTGCAAGCCTTGCCGCCTCTGCAGGCCCCGCCCCCTCAGCAAGCCCCGCCCCCTCAGCGAGCTCTGGCTCGTCTGGAAGCCCTGCTGACTCTACAAGCCCTGCCCCCTTAGCCCAGCCTGCTAACGACATCACTTCCTGTAGAAGCGACGACATAGAGCCAGACCCCACCTCCTGTGTCACCATGGAAACGGACTGAATGAATCAGCACATTTTTTTGTTTTGTTCGGTTTTAATTTTCTTTTCCTTCGTCTGAAGAAGGCCTTTTGGGGTTTTTCTGTTTTGGGATTTTCTCGTCTTTTCGAAGAACACTTGAACGCCTCTCAGAGCGGGACCAGGGCCGAGCCTCACAACTCTCTCTTAGATTCCTCTTCTCCAAACGCATCTACATCATCTCTGGGCTGCATCGCTCTCCTCTGCTCTGACTGGTCACTGAACCGATGAGCTCATCTCTCACCAACAGCCAATCACGTGCTAGCATCAATGTCCCGCCTGGTGCTGCGACACCGTTGCCACGACACCGAGGAACGAGCTCACGTCGTCTTTTGGACGGTAGCGTGGCGATGTGTTGACGAGTCCTCGTTCATCACAGCTTCATGTTTCCCCTCATCTGTGAATCCACCGGAAATGACTCGTTGCACACATTGCTCATTCCTGTTGCCTCAAAAAGTTGCCCATGCGTCATCTGGGTTTGTGGACGGTGGAGGTCGGACGGTTTGGTCGCGTTGGATCTGGTGGATCTGAGGAGAGGAAATGGTGGGACGGTTTATTTGGTTTGAGCAAAATAACAGAGTGGTTGGGGGAGAGATGATGATGATGATGATGATGATGATGATGATGATGATGATGATGATGATGATGAGGAAGCTTCACTGCTGAGTGCCATCAGAGCAGCTTAGTGAGTTGATTCTGTTGCTGCTGATACCAAAAGGACCTGAAACAACCCTGATAAACTCCCTCTGATTGGCTGGGCCGCCAGACGCCCGACGGATGGTGGTGAAGGTTCGTCTGCTTCACCTTGTCAGCTAAAATTACAATTCTTTGCATTGGAATTTTGTCTTACTAGTCAAAATTTTCCATTGATTTCAATACGCTAGGAGACATTTTCACACTAAAACCACTTTAGTTTGGGAATTTCCTCCAAAAAACCTGGAGGAGGATTGAAAAATGATTATTGAATATTGAATATATATTGAAAGATGTTCCATTCTGATTGGCTGCTTCGCTTTTCATCCGTTCACAACTTGATATTTTCAGTTTCATTCATTCTTTTCAAGCTTCGCCTCCCAATTGTGGCAGGAAAGTAAAAGTCATCATTAAATATTATATTCAGATAAATCACTATAGTCTCTTATAGAGTAAAACAGTTAAATGATCTTGTTTACTCAGAGGAAGTACTTATCTGTGGTTTCCTTTCTTTTAGCTGAACAACAAACACACACATACATAAATGTTTCATACATATGAAACATTTTGAACTGAAAACTAATTTGATGTGATTCGTCTTCAGCCTGGACCAGGGGGATTATGGGTAATGTGTAGCTCGTTCAGCAACGTTATGGTGGAGAAAGATGTTCATGATTTACTGTTGAACAAAGCAGCCTGTTATAGCAAATGAATATTGCTTTGTATATTTTTGGTTTTCTGGTATTTATTTTTTTAATTGAATAATTTGAGTTGATATTCTCTCACACACACACACACACACACACACACACACACACACACACACACACACACACACACACACCCTCAGTTTGCTTCTACAGATCTTCCATGCATTATTACAATCTGTCTCTTTGTTGAATGATATCCGATCGACGGTGCAGGACATTAAGATGCTTATTTTTCATATTTATAGACAAAATTTGTATTTCTTCTTCTTCTGGTGAAACTCCAGACCTGCAGGTTTGCTGCTGCTGTGGCTTCAGTTGTTTCCCGTCGTGTCTGGCTGAGCGGCAAAGTGCTTTCTTTCTGGTTAGAGCGAGCTCTTGGTTTTAAATCGGCTGTACAGTATTTTTGTATTGTAATAAATGTATTATTATTGTTATCATCACTCTGGGCCGTGGCTGAGGCGTGCAGGGGATTCTTCTTCGGGTGATTTCTTTCTTTGCTCTTCCTTGTCAAATAACAGATGAAAATATTTTATTGTACTCAATCTTTTGATATGAATAAATGGATGATTATTACGACTGTCAGGCGTGAGGGAGCTTTTACTCTCTTACTGACACTCAGTTTGTTGATTTGATTTTTCCCTCCATCAACTGAAGGAAGTTTATTGTTGTTCAAATGCACCAAGACTAGAAACAATAAAAATAACCAGACTGGTAGCAGGATGCTCAAGCATAAGTACTTAAGTACATGTTTACACCAGTTCATTTTACTTCTACTTAGTAAAATTGAAAAAGTAACTCAAATTTACTGTAAAAAAAATGAGCCAGACATTCACTTGGAAGTGAATTTAGCGGAGGAAAGTGATGTCTGGATTTGGCCACGGTTAGTTTAAAAACACGTTAAATATGAAATGTCCATCTCCATTATTCAGTACTGTTACATCATTGCTGCTAGCTAACCAGCTAACCAGCTAGCTAACTATAAGGCGGTTATGAGAGCGCCACGGCCAGAAGAAGTTTCACCACATTAAGCTGCAACAAAGAGACGCCGTCATCACATCAGTTTCTTTATTTGAAAATCTCCACAGGCAACCAGACGATGTACAGCGCAGCCACAGGAAGACGTTTTGTACAGTAGGCTACATCTCTGCTTCTTCGTTACGGCGAGGACTGTTGACTTCATTTCTAGCAGAAGCTGTCGTGAACAGAGATGGACAAGCGCCTCGGATTACCGATGTCCTGAACGCATCCCTGTGTAATGAGACACTTAACGGCTGGCGAAACAGAACTCACACAACCTCCACAAACAAGGCACGACGCATTTCAAACCACGGGACTCAACCTCAACACTGCTTCCCTAGTGGTTGTCCCAGTCTGACCAGCAGGACCGTCCCAACAGACTCACGATGGATCTACCTGGTAGCCTGTAGGGGGCGCTGGTCCAGCTGCCTGTTGTTAATTCATTTGAAATAAATAAAATATTAAGTAATAACCTTCAAATCCTTGAAGTGATGGGCTTTCCGTTTTGTCTAGAATAAATAGAACTGGGTAGCTAGCGACAGTTAGCGATAGTTAGCGATAGCCACACTGTTGATGGACAGGTGAACAGCAACGAACGCTCAGCACCAAAGATGGAGACTAAACCAGAACTAGGATCTCAGATTACCACTAACATGATGCATTCAGAGAACATGCTCTAACAGGCTCAGTAAAGCATGTGGACCCATTGGACGAAGACCTGTGACCCATTCTGGGTCCCGGGCCAGAGATTAAGAAACCAGGGTCTTAATCATTAAGAGTCATTTCACCAGACAAAGCAGAGTAAGGCTGAAACAGACAGACAGATGAACACGCTAAGAACACGCTAACTCCACATGTGACTCTTTCTACTTTAAAAACAATAGAACACATTAGACCTCGATACTGTAAAATGATCCTGTACTGCGTCATGAGGAAGATGAACCCCTCAAACTTCATGAGACAAGGGCAACTTTAAAGGCAACGGAGGGCAATATTGCCGTCAGCAGGGTTGGGGACTGAAAACAGGGCTGTGATGCGTTCAAGACAACTCGGACATAATAACAAAATAACAAAATGAAGCGAAGGAGAAAGTAACGGAGGACGGTAACGTTTCTGTCCTGCAGGTTAAAAGGTTGAGTGATGCTGCCCCCCCCCCCCCCGGTCCAGAAACGTCCCAGTTGTCTTGAACGTCTCTCTCAGCTCCCGGGGCCAGAGGGTTCCTTCACTACGTCTTACTGGTGTGGAATCTGCTGGTTTATAAAACAGGCTTCTGGAACCGGTCGGTTCCATGTTGTAGAACCTCGAGAGACCTGTGTTCTAGAACATGGAACCGGTCAGTTCCATGTTGTAGACCCTTCGAGAGACCTGTGTTCTAGAACATGGAACCGGTCAGTTCCATGTTGTAGACCCTTCGAGAGACCTGTGTTCTAGAACATGGAACCGGTCAGTTCCATGTTGTAGACCCTTCGAGAGACCTGTGTTCTAGAACATGGAACACACGGAAACACAGAATCTGGTATTTGTTTTGTCGTCGGCGTCGGTTCCTTCAGCGCTCCAGAACCGTCCTAGAACACGGTGGACTTGATGTCCTGGCTGAAGAAGGTTCCAAAGTTGAGGTCTCTGGACATCAGCTCCTCCTCCACGTTCTCCAGGGCCCACTTGTGTTCCACGATCTCCAGCGCCTCCCACTCGCTCTGAGAAACACAAATATGAAAGAAGTGACCATACAGAGCAGAACCCAACATGTCAGACCGAGTGGACCTCGAGCGTCCAGCCTCAGACGCCTCAGACGCCTCAGACGCCTCAGACGCCTCAGACACCTCAGACACCTCTACTATCGTCTACACCGCCTCTACTATCGTCTACACCGCCTCTACTATCGTCTACACCGCCTCTATCGTCTCTACTATCGTCTCTACTATCGTCTCTACTATCGTCTACACCGTCTCTACCGTCTACACCGTCTGAATCAGAGAGGGGAATGAATCTGGTGTCGTTTCACGTCTGACCTTGAAAGCCTTGTTGGGGTCAGGGGGCATCGCCATGGCAGCGCCTGTCATCTGGTCCTGCATGACCCGTGATTGGTCGGCAGCTAGGAAGCAAAACAACTAGTTTAATAAATGAAATCTATAAATGCTAAAACCCCAACCGCCCGTCTCTCCATCATCCATCCATCCATCCATCCATCATCCATCCTGATGACTTTCCTCTCATTCACATTTTGTCCTGTAACCTTTGACCTTGAGTAGTCTTCTGTGTCTGCACCTCAATTACTATCGGCTCACTCATTGTTAACCTTTAACCAATACTAGTGTTAGAATACTGAATACTATAAAGTTGAGTCTCCTGTTGCTGAGAGGTCCTCAACACCAGTCGACATCAGCTGTCAATCAAAGTGAAGCCAGGCTGGTCAGACTCACCGTTGTCCTGTCCCAGGATCAGGCTGTACATGCTCCTCAAGCCAAACACGTTCAGGAAGTACCAGGACGCTGAGCTCACCCTGGGAAACAAACAACCAAACAAACAAACAAATAACCAACCAAACAACCAACCAACCAAACAACCAAACAACCAACCAAACAACCAACCAACCAAACAACCAACCAAACAACCAACCAACCAAACAACCAACCAAACAACCAAACAACCAACCAACCAAACAACCAACCAAACAACCAAACAACCAACCAAACAACCAACCAAACAACCAACCAACCAAACAACCAACCAAACAACCAACCAACCAACCAACCAAACAACCAACCAACCAAACAACCAACCAACCAAACAACCAACCAAACAACCAAACAACCAAACAACCAACCAAACAACCAACCAAACAACCAACCAACCAACCAAACAACCAACCAACCAAACAACCAACCAAACAACCAACCAACCAAACAAACAACCAACCAAACAACCAACCAACCAAACAACCGTCACTCAGCTGCTTTGCTGTTGCTGTGAAAAATGTGTTTTAAAACTGTGTTTTACCAGGAGGCGTCCAAGGACAGCAGCTCGATCCCTCTCTGCAACATGGGCTTGAACCTCAGGGTCAGGGGGAACGGCACCTTGGCTGGAGGACAGACGGCAACAAGCATCAAACAACAGCAGTGGGACGAAGAGGACGAAGAGGACGAAGAGGACGAAGAGGAAGAAGAGGACGAAGAGCTTCACGAAATGGACAGAATTCATGGTTTGGTTGCAGCACAATCAGCAGCAAATCTTATGTATCTTTGAGAATTAGTGGAGATCAACATGTCACCAGAACAGCATCACAACATGGAGGCTTCATCAGAACGAGACCGACGGCGGAGGAACTCACTGATGACGAATCCGGAGAAGGCCCAGTTGATCCATCCACCAATCAGAATCATGGGCAGGACGTTGGTCAGGTTACCCTTCATCATGTCTGTCAGCATGCTGGTGTCTGTGGGGGGGACATTTAACCCAAATGTCATGGGTTAAAACACAAGACACGCACACACACACGCACGCGCACACACACCACGCACGCACGCACACACACACCTGTCATGGGGTTCTTGGGGACGACCTTCCTCTTGACCTTTTTGAAGAAGCCGGTCTCCACGTCGTTGAAGTAGTGCTTCCTCATGGCGAAAGACTGCAACCGCCAAACCACCGTTATTATTATTTCTGTCTTACATTTTAGAAAGCGTCAATAATCCTGCAGCATCGAGGATCAGACCCACAATGCAGCGGGAGTCCAGCGGGTTACCTGTCTTGGGATGTACTTCCCGTTCTCCCGGAGGACGCGGCTCCGCAGCAACACCTGGCTGCAACAGGAAGGACAAAGTCTGAATGACCTGCAAACCCTCAGCAAGCACAAGGTCCTTCAGCCTGCCAGCCAGGCAGGACACTAGGCCTGGTTCTGACCCGGTCGTTCCCCGCGGGACACACAGTCGACGTCACGTTGAGACACGAAGAGCAAAGAAGAACAAACATGGAGGAGAGACAGAAAGAACAGCGGAGCGTGGCCAGAAAACGAACCAAGTCAGAACCAAGTCAGTCCTGTTCGTAGCTTGTTGCTGCACCCAGACCAGCTGGAGAGAAAGTCTGGGTCCTCTAGTCACTTGGACATTGACTTGTTAGTCACTCAGCCGGCCTGTCAGTTAGTGAGGCGGTCAGTCGGGAATCAGTAAACCAGTCAGTCAGGTCCAGATCTCAGCCTGTAAATATTCTATTTACTACAGCACACACACACACACACACACACACACACACACACACACACACACACACACACACACACACACACACACACACACACACACACACACACACACACACACACACACACACACACACACACACACACACACACACACACACACACACACACACACACACCCCCCTCACCTGTCAGAGACCTGCTCCAGGTCGACCTTCTTGTCACTGTGCAGCAGCTGGGTGACGTAGTGACGGATGATGCCGACGAAGAAGGTGATGAAGACGATGGGCAGCACCACCCACATCCGGATGCTGGAGTCTAACAGGAGCTCTGGACCGGCCATGGCTCACTGGATCACACACCGGATCACAACACAGCGGATCACAACACACTGGATCACAACACCGGGGGAGAGCTTCTGAGGGAGGAGGGAGAGATCTGTTGTGATCTACAGGCAGCAAGATCAGAAACATAGTAGTACAGTAGCTACTGACAACAGACCTCTAACAGACTAACATAGTAGTACAGTAGCTACTGACAACAGACCTCTAACAGACTAACATAGTAGTACAGTAGCTACTGACAACAGACCTCTAACAGACTAACATAGTAGTACAGTAGCTACTGACACACCAGGACAACAGACCTCTACTAGACTGACATAGTAGTACAGTAGCTACTGACAACAGACCTCTACAGACTAACATAGTAGTACAGTAGCTACTGACAACAGACCTCTACAGACTAACATAGTAGTACAGTAGCTACTGACAACAGACCTCTACAGACTAACATAGTAGTACAGTAGCTACTGACAACAGACCTCTAACAGACTAACATAGTAGTACAGTAGCTACTGACAACAGACCTCTAACAGACTAACATAGTAGTACAGTAGCTACTGACACACCAGGACAACAGACCTCTACTAGACTGACATAGTAGTACAGTAGCTACTGACAACAGACCTCTACAGACTAACATAGTAGTACAGTAGCTACTGACAACAGACCTCTACAGACTAACATAGTAGTACAGTAGCTACTGACAACAGACCTCTACAGACTAACATAGTAGTACAGTAGCTACTGACAACAGACCTCTAACAGACTAACATAGTAGTACAGTAGCTACTGACAACAGACCTCTAACAGACTAACATAGTAGTACAGTAGCTACTGACACACGTTGCAGGACAACAGACCTCTAACAGACTGACAGTAGCTACTGACAGTGAAAGACAACAGACATTAAACAGTAAATATTATTTCCACATGTCCCGTCAGCTGACCGTGACTTCCTACCGGGAGAGGAGACCTTGTTTCTGAGGCCTGGACCAGCAGCTCACCGACCAGCTCACCGACCAGCTCACCGACCAGCTCACCGACCAGCTCACCGACCAGCTCACCGACCAGCTCACCGACCAGCTCACCGACCAGCTCACCGACCAGCTCACCGACCACTGACCCGTAAGCTACAGACAGTCGGGCTGCTGCTGCTCTGTTTCTGATCCCTTTAATGGGACACCTTTAGCTGTAAAGTCCTTTAAAATCCCTGGAGAAAATCATCCCGACCAGCTAGCTAGCTAGCTAGCGTTAGCATTACACCTTCACTGTAACACACGTTAGAAAGTTGGCTAGTCGCTAAAGTCGCTAGCCGGCTAACTTAGCTAGTTACCCTTTCAACTTTGAACTATATTTCCTCACATTTTGATATAAGGCGAAATAACCATTACAGTTGATTTGATATTCGCCGTATTGTCTATTAGAGACGATATTCTAAAGTATATGTCTAAAATTAACGTAACTTACCACATTTATGAAGGTTGTGAATTAGCAACAAACGTGTTCCGTTGACAACGAAAAGTTTCGCCGAAGAAGAAACAACTTCCTGTTCCAGATTAACATTGAACACGTGACAGAGCTCCAATATAATATGTCTGTTTTGCATAACTGCAAACTAAATTTGATCTTCAGCACTTTCTGATAGTTATGGTTAGGCTGAGGAAAACACCCAGCGGGACTTGAGACCCAAATGGGAACAACAATAGATTAATATCAAGAAAACAAAAAGGACGGAGGCACTCTTCACCTAAAATTAAAATGCCTTTATGGATGAGGCAGAGTACTATGTGTTAAAAACTCTGACGGGTTTTGGAGTGTGTAACAACACAAACATGACTAGTGTGGAGATTTTATATTTACCTTTACCAGAAGTTGAAGCTAGAGTATTGCACAACATATCATGCACTAGTATATTAATAGACACACAGTGCACTGAGTAAGAGAAGGCCAGTTTTCTGTTACAGAGACTGGAAATATTTCAAGGCTAATGAGGTAAGAATGTTAGAAAGATAGATAAGCTGATGCAAGTAGCCTGCACCCACGCTCACACACACACACACACACACACACACACACACACACACACACACACACACACACACACACAGCACACACACAAGCACACAGAAGCTGCCTGCTTTGAAGAAGAGCACAATCTGACAGTAGGAACACATAGATCACAGAGCAGGGAGGGTTCCTTTACAGGTGCGGCCCCACCAGATTGGAGAATCGTGTTGCCAAGCGGCTGGACTATGCCTGTGCACCAACAAGGGAGAGCCAAGTCTAAACCATGGCCCCTCTCCACCTAGCTGTCCAATCATAATTATGATAGCTCCACTCCAATGTTATGAAATTGTATCTGTGATGAAAGAACGGGGCTCACTCCGTGGATGTTGGCTACAGAATAACAGCTTGCTGACTGTGGTTTTCAGATGCGGACTGAGTCCATGGCCATGTAATTGTGATCATCTTTAATAAACCATCATAATTGAGAGAAGTAGTTTGTCTTTTATCTCGGTAAAAAGAATTCGCACGACACAGGTGAGATGGACAGCAAACAAATAGAGATGTAGCAGCAGGGCAGAGAAGACTCATTTCTATTCTAATGTGCCTGTATATATTTTGTTGTGTTTGACACAATGTGAAGTAATTGAGCTGTATATATTGTTATTTGTCACAAAGTACTTGGCAATTAAAATATTGACAGTGGAGCACCTTATATACAGTATTATTTAATAATTAATTTAAGAAAGTGTGCAGCAAGATGGAGAAATATTTACACAGTTGTAACGTTACTGTAACGGAACAAAATTGTTTACAAGAGCACAAAGTTCTTCACACATCTAGCCTCTTCATTTTGCTCTCAAAGTGCATCAGATTAATGCATTTAACTTTAAAATGTACAAAACTTTCTTGGGGGGGGCTGCCCCCGGACCCCCTGTGGGGTCCGAGGTCCACCCACCACAGTCTCACAAAATCCTGTGGGAAACACTGCATAGCCTCCACATCGTCTTTCTATTTCACATCGTCGTGTTTCTAATAGAGCCCAGTAGAGTAAAGAGATCAGTTATGTCAGCCACTGTCTTCAGGAAAAAAGGAATCTGTAAAAAAAAACATTTTGCACTTTATTTCTCTCAGGTCACAGTCAATCTTTTCAAATCAATGTAAGAACAGGGGTTGCTAATTTAAAAGATGGGTAGTCATCAGCCTGTGTGGTATGTGAGTACATAATGGGACACAAAGGTCAGGTCATTATTAACGCGCAGCGTCAAAACAAATGCGACCAAATGATGTGCTGGTGCCACCAACTGACAAAGTTGGTAGCACCAGTGGAAAATGTTAGTTTAGTTTTGAACCCACAGTGAAGAACACCACAGTGAAGAACACCACAGTGAAGAACACCACAGTGAAGAACACCACAGTGAGGAACACCACAGTGAGGAACACCACAGTGAAGAACACCACAGTGAAGAACACCACAGTGAGGAACACCACAGTGAAGAACACCACAGTGAGGAACACCACAGTGAGGAACACCACAGTGAAGAACACCACAGTGAAGAACACCACAGTGAGGAACACCACAGTGAAGAACACCACAGTGAGGAACACCACAGTGAAGAACACCACAGTGAGGCTGGGAAACAAAGATGGAGACTGGATGATAAATGGTGACACCATAATGCTTTCTTGTGTGTTTCTGTCTCCTTGCCAGTTTGCAGTCAAACATCATTGGTGATGGGAACACTCTGACTCTATTGCAGCAAAGCCTGATCTAGAATCAGTCCAGTAATATGAACTCCACTCTTGGCTGGTCCCTGAAGTGCTCCCAGGTCAGTCCTCCTATACTTGGAGCTGTATTGAGTTTTATTGGATCCTAACAGCACCCTGCTGGGTAGACTTCAGTCCAACTCAATAAGGGGAAGCAAAATGCCCCGATAATAAAAATACTATTTGCAATACTTAGTTGAGGATGTATTCTGGCTGAAGACATCCCTCTCTGTAACACCTTCAGTATGAAACACTTTTACTGCACCATTCTAGGAAATATCAGCCTCAAGTCACCCATGGGCTCATTGTGGTATATTTTCTGGGTTCAATTTCCCATATTTGTCCTTCCATAATTAGTTGACAATTTCAATGGATTCCTGATCAGAATATCTACTCTTACATTACATTACATTACAGTCATTTAACAGACGCTTTTATCCAAAGCGACTTACAATAAGTGCATTCAACATAGGTAGGTAAGGAAACTACTAGTCACCAGAAATCATAAGTGCATTTCCTTCCTAAACAAGCAGCTAAGAGCAAAACCAGTGTTAATGTAAGAGTGCAATAAGTTAGCAACCTACTTTATCTTAAACAAATGAGACAAATAGAGAATTAAATACACAAGAGCCAGTAAACAAGAGCTCAGGCACATAAGTGACGACAAGTAGTCAAGGCTAGGAGGAAGGGTCAGGGTAGTGTCTCCTGAAGAGGTTTTCAGCCTGCGGTGAAAGATGGGCAGCGACTCTGCTGTCCTGACATCAGTGGGGAGTTCATTCCACCACTGTGGGTCCAGGACAGAGAAGACCCGTGACCGTGTAGATCAGGCCCCCAGGGGCCTCTGAGCGACGGGGCAACCAGTCGCCTCGAGGCAGCAGAACGAAGTGGTCGGGCGGGGGTGTAGGGCTTGACCACAGCCTGGAGGTAAGAAGGAGCAGTTCCTTTCACTGCCCTGTAGACCAGCACCAGGGTCTTGAACTGGATGAGCTGCTACAGGGAGCCAGTGTAGAGAACGGAGAAGGGTTGTTGTATGGGAGAACTTGGGGCGGTTGAACACCAGACGAGCTGCAGCTTTCTGAACAAGCTCCAGAGGTCTGATGGCCGACGCCGGGGCAGCAAGGAGGGAGTTGCAGTAGTCCTGGTGGGAGATAACAAGAGCCTGGATGAGCACCTGCGCTACCTTGTCAGTGAGGAAGAGGAGAATCCTCCTGATGTTGTAGAGGAGGAATCTGCAGGAGCGTTCACTGATGTGATGTTTGCCGAGAACGATAGTTGGTCGTCCAGGGTCACACCCAGATTCCTCGCAGTCTGAGTTGACGTCACCACAGCATTATCGATGGTGATGGCCAGGTCTCGGAGCGGACAGCCCTTCCCCGGGAGGAACACCAGCTCAGTCTTGTCCAGGTTCAGGTCCAGGTTCAGGTTCTATACATACATGAAATATGAAGCAATTTTACTGTACCATCTTTGAGAAATATCAACCTAAAGTCACCCATAGGCTCATTTGGGGAAATTCTCTCGGTTATATTTCCAATCTTCCAAAAATATGATTTGCAATAATTAGTTGACAATTTCAATGGATTCCCACTCAGGGCATCCCTCTCTGTACCCACATTAAATATGAAATAATTGTACTGAACATTCTTGATGGTTCGTACGTCTGTAATGGTTCGTCTTCGCAGGCGACACCTGGAAGACGACAGCAAGAGCATTTTTCCTTTTCTTTGTCTGGTGCTGATCTATCTTGCAAAGAGCGGCCATTTTTTTTAATCTTCTTTGCTGCCTGACATGCATCCTGCTTAAAAATAGGCACAAACCTATATTACCCCCCCTTCTAAAAAAGATTTTGACCTTCCCAGGGAAGAAAACACTTCTGCACACATTTAAAAAAAATATATATATATATATACAGTACTGTGCAAAAGTCCTAGGCACCCTAGATTTTTATTTATTCTTTGTTTTATCTGCATTAGTGTTTTACATTACTGCTCTTTATAGTCAAATTTTGATATTTAGGAACTTTTAATTTCATTATTTCTGAAATCAAATCAAATCACATTTATTTGTACAGCCCTTAATCAGTTACAGTCTCTAAGGCTTCACAGCACCAACATGTGAAAATAATAAATGATTAGTACACAACATCCCCCAGCCTTAGACCCTCACAGAGGACAAGGAAAAACTCCCACAAAAACCTTATTGGAAAATTGGGAGAAACCTTGGGAGGGGCTACTCAGAGAGGGAGGGGCTACTCAGAGAGGGAGGGGCTACTCAGAGAGGGAGGGGCTATTCAGAGAGGGAGGGGCTACTCAGAGAGGGATCCCCCTACCAGGACGGTTGGGCTGCAATAGATGCCGAGTTTGGGCAAACAGAGTATACACAATATATGAACGTTCATTTTGGTGGGAAATCCAGATCTGATGGGGCATTACAGCATCTTCACTGTACGGATTTGTTTTATACGTGCCTAAGACTTTTGCACAGTACTGTATATATTATTGTTATTATATTATATTATTATATAGTTTAGTCTCCTTGGGAAATGTGGGATCCTGCTTGCATTCGTGTTGAACACAGGACAAGATTGAACCAAGTAGCTGAAGAATCATTTTCTGGCAGACCAACATGATTAGAAATGTACTGTTCATGTACAAGCTGATATTTTCTCACATCAAACTAAATAATAGAGTACTTGTTGCTTCACATCACTATTCAGTTCAGCTCAATTCATATTGTCCCCGAGCACAGTAACATATTGTCCAGTACAATATAGTACAGCAGAGTATCAAAACAAGAATTAAGAGCCTATCATTACATAAAACACTATATGAAATATAACATGTATTTATCAGCCTATAATATGGTGCAATGTCCCCTGGGAGCTGATTCAGACTAAACTACATGAGTCATTAAAAAGTCAATAATAGTGATGAAGATCTGTCAGTTTATGATGAAGATCTGAGGGAAGACTGGTGACAAACCAGTCCAATCTGTCTGTAGCTTTATTTCAACATCACATGAATCAAAGCACATAAATACAGACACAGACTGATCATGAACTACGTTGTTAGAGACTCTGTCCTTCAGCTCCAGTGATGACAGGGAACCAGTGTCACTCAGAAAAGACAATAATCAGATAATGTTAGTATCAGCTGACGGTTCTGACTCACCTGAAGCAGCAGACAGCAGCAGGTGAACACAGCTAACATGCGACCCGCCTCTCAGAAGGTGAAAGGATCAGTTTTAAATATTAAGGTTTATATAAAGTAATAAAACATCTTCGATCACACCACGGACAACTGTTTGTTTTGCAGGTTTAATCTAACTTCTTTCTACTACCTACCGCGAGCTGCTGCCCCCCTCCCTCCCCCTACTTGTAGTGATGGGCGGACCGAATCTTTTCAAAGAATCGATTCATTCGAGTTGATACATGTAAATGAATCGAACCTTTCGAACCTTTCGAGTTATGATTCTTTTTTTATATTTGTATTTATATTTGTTATAATATATTTACAACTTGGTTTGTTTCTTTTGTTGTTTTATATTAAGGTCCTTGTCACTGTGACACTTTGATTGTTATATTTGGTCATGCCCTGCAGTGAGCAGACATGCTTATATTTATTTCATTGTTGTTGTTTGTTTTTATATTTTTTATGTTTGCCATTTTAATAAAGACGTTTGCAACTGTATAACGTTACATTTTTTTCTTTAATTCCTCCAATCTAAATCGGATTATTGAACTAGAATGGCTTGCACTGAACTTTCTGCATCTGCAGAGAAAAAAAAAAGTTATTTATTTGTTTGGCGCTCGGACATCGCCCTCTCTGTTCATCTCGTTCAATGTTAAATGGCTTATAGTTTACCCAATTACCAGTTAATTTATTAAACAACATCTTAAACAACAAAAACTGTTGTCAATGTGTGCAGAATAGATCGCTACATTATTACATTGGCCTTTTTCACGATCCAATATGGCTCCTTGATCCGGCAGGTACGCGGAAGTAGTCTCTCTCGTTCATCGTTCAATGAACGAGAGCTGATGAACTAGATGAACGAAGTCCGATAGAGACCGAGCGGTTCTCTCGTTCATCGTTCAATTGAACGATGAACTCTCGGCTCTCTCGTTCATCGTTCAATTGAACGATGAACGAGAGAGCCGATGAACGAGAGAGCTGATCGGCTCTCTCGTTCATCGTTCAATTGAACGATGAACGAGAGAGCCGAGAGTTCATCGTTCATCGTTCAATTGAACGATGAACGAGAGAGCCGATGAACGAGAGAGCTGATCGGCTTATCGGCTCTCTCGTTCATCGTTCAATTGAACGATGAACGAGAGAACCGCTCGGTCTCTATCGGACTTCGTTCATCTAGTTCATCAGCTCTCGTTCATTGAACGATGAACGAGAGAGACTACTTCCGCGTACCTGCCGGATCAAGGAGCCATATTGGATCGTGAAAAAGGCCAATGTAATAATGTAGCGATCTATTCTGCACACATTGACAACAGTTTTTGTTGTTTAAGATGTTGTTTAATAAAGTAACTGGTAATTGGGTAAACTATAAGCCATTTAACATTGGTCAACAAAACTGTCTCTATTAGAAAAAGAAAGTCAAGAGCACACAAAATAAAATGAAATCAATAGCAATACTCTGTGTAAATACTAAAAATATTATTATCATTAACCTGTGATTTAGTTTTACGTTTTACGTTTTACTGTCCCGAGATGTCCGATAGAGACTCAACGGTTCGAGAACGAGAGAGCAGATGAACGAGAGAGCTGATGAACGAGAGAGCTGATGAACCGTTCAGTCTCTATCGGACTTCTCGGACATCGGACATCTCGCGAACCTAGAGAGCAGATGTCCGAGAAGTCCGATAGAGACTGAACGGTTCGCGAGCAGCTCAGAGCAGCCGCTCAGTCTCTCATAGCAGGCAACGTGAGTGGCCGTGGGCAGTGTGAGTAGGGATTCATGAGGAGTCGGTCCGTTCGATTTGATAACCCGTACGTACCGGACACTAAAAAGATTCGTTCAAAAAGATTCGTTCGTTCTTTTTTGCCCATCACTACCTACTTGCTCTCCGCGCCTGCTGTTTTTTTCAGTCCTTGGTCTTGGTCACGCTCCCCCCCCCCCCCCCCTCTATTTCCTTGTTAAACTGTTGTCTACTTTCTCTTTCACTTCTCGTCGTCGTGTCGCAGATTATCTTGAACCCTAAAGGTATTGTAATCAACACTTTACATGACAAATTACTACTTCAGGTTACAGTGTGTTATACTACATATATAAGTACATCAAACATATTATATAAAAGTAGTAATAGTAGTAATCGTTGCAGAACCTACAGGTTTGAAGGAAACTCTTCAATACCTTTGACTCTCATAGCACTAGCCACATGTAACAGGAGCTTTCTGAACTCTGAACGTACATAATTAAAGGTTTTAAGGGAGGGCCCTTTTGATTAAAAAAAAATCAATCACA
>JAXDDW010000117.1:1422500-1442971 GCA_034670385.1 Hoplostethus mediterraneus | reverse complement strand
ACAACACCCCCACCACACCACAACCACAAGGCAGAGATAAAGACAGACGTGTGTGTTTAGACTCGTATCAAACTGATGTAATAAATAATAAATGAGTTCAGGTCTACCAGGGGTTGTGTTGCATTCACTGACCCTCCTCTCCCACGACGTTCTCCCGCCGGACTGAATGAGTGTTTTGATCTGCTTCTGGGATGATGACAGGTCGTCTCGTCTCGTCTCAGATAGTTAGCGTTAGCTGCTACGTGTGATTAGCTGTCTGTGATTTGAGTGGGAGGAGCTACGGGGGCGTGAGGGGGCCAGTGGTCCATGGATCAAACATCACTTATCCTGGCAGGGCCGATCGGAGCGTTATGGATCGACCTGTTTCGACTGATTAGCCTCCCGGTGTCCGTCTGCTGGTGACGCTCAGAGAAACCACGTAACTGTCGATACGCCGGGACATTACCTAGAGAGGGCGGCGACGTTAACGAGGCCTAAATAGAGTTTGACTTTTCTTCTTCGGTGTTTTTAATTGGGTTCATGTCGCAATTAACCTCGTTGGGGAAGCCGACTCTTCCTCTGCGGTATCGATCTGGTTCACCAGGGACGGATCCCTCATCAGCGGATTTAAAGATGGAACTGGTCTGAGATCAGTATCGGCACCAAGACTCATTTAGACACAAATAAAGACAGAAGAGGGACTACAGTAGAGTAGAGTAGAGGAGAGTAGAGTCCTTTCTTAGTAAAAAAAAATAGGATTCATTCCTTCACATTACTGTATAGCCTCTACTAGCCTCTACCAGCCTCTACCAGCCTCTACCAGCCTCTACCAGGCTCTACTAGCCTCTACCAGTCTCTACCAGCCTCTACCAGCCTCTACTAGTCTCTACTAGTCTCTACCAGCCTCTACTAGTCTCTACCAGCCTCTACTAGTCTCTACTAGTCTCTATCAGTCTCTACCAGCCTCTACCAGCCTCTACTAGTCTCTACTAGTCTCTACCAGCCTCTACTAGTCTCTATCAGCCTCTACCAGCCTCTACTAGCCTCTACCAGCCTCTACTAGCCTCTACTAGCCTCTACCAGTCTCTACTAGCCTCTACTAGCCTCTACCAGCCTCTACCAGTCTCTACCAGCCTCTACTAGCCTCTACCAGCCTCTACCAGCCTCTACTAGCCTCTACTCTCATTCTACTTTGTGTCCACCGGGTGGATTTGGAGGGAAATCTGCTGGATTGCTTTACGGCACCAAACAGGAAGAGGGCGCTGTTCTTCACCAAACAGGAAGAGGGCGCTGTTCTTCACCAAACAGGAAGAGGGCGCTGTTCTTCACCGAACAGGAAGAGGGCGCTGTTCTTCACCAAACAGGAAGAGGGCGCTGTTCTTCACCGAACAGGAAGAGGGCGCTGTTCTTCACCAAACAGGAAGAGGGCGCTGTTCTTCACCAAACAGGAAGAGGGCGCTGTTCTTCACCAAACAGGAAGAGGGCGCTGTTCTTCACCGAACAGGAAGAGGGCGCTGTTCTTCACCGAACAGGAAGAGGGCGCTGTTCTTCACCGAACAGGAAGAGGGCGCTGTTCTTCACCAAACAGGAAGAGGGCGCTGTTCTTCACCAAACAGGAAGAGGGCGCTGTTCTTCCAGCGCTAACCGGAGATAAAGATAAAGAGTTTCTGGAGACGGCAGATGGAGGAAGGAGAGAAAGGAAGATGGAGAAATCACTTCAACATGTTGATCCTCTTCAGGAAAGACAAAGACGCCAGGGAGGGGGGACAGGAAGCAACGGGGCTGATGGGAAATGTAGTCTTAATGTGGAGCAACACTAGTAACAACACCACTGGTGAGGTAGAGGCTACCAGTCCTCTGGTCTCACTGGTTTATGGTCACTATCACCAGCAGACACTCTCAAACTAATGTTCTTCTTCATGTAGATTTGAGATGACTTCAGTTTATCGGACAGACATGAAGAAGAATTATTTGATAAAAAAAAAGAAAATGATCTGTTTATGCTGCTGATTGTATTTTATTGAGATCCTGATATGAAGACAGTTACTGCAGCGAGACGACGACGGCTTGATGGATATAAATGTTCTAAATCAGACTTGAATGAAGCTTCATGTTCTCGCTCAGCCTGTCCAGACAGACTCAACCCTCCCAATGTAAACACCCTGAGGTCGACGCCTCACCTGTCTGGTGGTTTCAGAGCAGAGGGGGCTGATGGGAGCTGGCCCAGGCCCCCGGGGGGGTCCAGGTCCAGGTCCCTGTCCTCCTCCAGACAGGAACATGGCTGGTCGTTGACCCGTCAGAGGTCCTGATGATGGAGGAGGGGTGGCAGCACCGAGCCAGCCACGCTGAAGAAATGTCCTTTATTCAAGTAAAATCACAAGAAAATGAATATCCTGACCGCAAATACGTTCCTGTGAAAAGAGATAAAGATCATTTTATTGTGGTGGATTTCCATTATCGCGATAATTGTGAATATCGTGAACCTTTCCAGGGCTGCTGTACGTCTGTCTGTGTGATCTGAAAACAAAGACGTGTCCTGTGATGCAGCTGCTTTTTCAGAGCACATTATTAAAACAGAAGTAAGCATAGTCTTAATTAATTGAACAGATTTATATATATATATTTACTATAATAAAGAAAAACATTATAAAAACGGGAATAACTGGTTATATGCAAAAAGTATGACTTGATTTAACTTCATTCATCCTATAATGATGATTGTCTCTGTTCCCTTTTTCACCTATATTAAAATAAAATATGTATTAAAATAATTAATAACACTAGTAAAACTATTAGTAGGTTGAAAAACATTTATATGTGGTGATATGATGCAGATATTGTGCATAGACGATGTATTTCTATGAGCTGCACGTGGACACACGGTGGGATCCGGCATTCGGTACCGTCTCTCCTCTAGCCGCTAGTCTAGACTAGACGATCACCAACATTCTATTACCGTAATACCTGGTAGTAACAGCTGTTCTATTACCGTAATACCTGGTAGTAACAGCTGTTCTATTACCGTAATACCTGGTAGTAACAGCTGTTCTATTACCGTAATACCTGGTAGTAACAGCTGTTCTATTACCGTAATACCTGGTAGTAACAGCTGTTCTATTACCGTAATACCTGGTAGTAACAGAGCTGTTCTGTTACCGTAATACCTGGTAGTAACAGAGCTGTTCTATTACCGTAATACCTGGTAGTAACTGAGCTGTTCTATTACCGTAATACCTGGTAGTAACAGAGCTGTTCTGTTACCGTAATACCTGGTAGTAACAGAGCTGTTCTATTACCGTAATACCTGGTAGTAACTGAGCTGTTCTATTACCGTAATACCTGTAGTAACTGAGCTGTTCTATTACCGTAAACCTGGAGTAACATGGTTGTTGGGGGGGCAAAAAAACTAATATTTCCTCCCCAATACCTGAAAGTAGGGGACAAACAATTCCGGTGTCCCTCTATCCGTTCCCGGTGCAACCTCTATTCTCCCCGGGTTGGTGTTCTATCGTTTCCTCGTTGATAGCAACGCACGAATCAGAACAGCGCATACCGAGCTGGAGTCGGAGCACGGCGCCTTGCTTTGAGCTATCGGCTTTTCAGGCTGTTTCTTCGGTTAACTGGAGCCAGGCGATTTATTCGCCGCTGTTCTGGCTCGTACCAGTTCAAGTGAGATGGATCAATACAGGAGTGTTGCGACGTCTGGTACCAGCTGTACCAGAACAGACTGCAACTTCCTCCTCAACGCGGGAAAAATGGAATCTGTTATACGATACAAAGTCAAAGGGCTGAGGAGAACCGAAACATCAGTTTTGGCAAATCACTAAAGGGGACCTTCCGGCCCCTATCGGCCGTGCGTACCGGATCTGAACGTCACTCAGAAGGAATATCAGGCCTTGTCGAGGTCAGCCGAAAACGAAGAGGGGAGGCGCGGCGGCCTGCGTGGCGTGCTTTTCTAGGCACTGTAGGTGCTGGCGAGGTGGCCGGCGTGCTGCGCGAGGTCAGGTGAGAGGGATGGAGGAAGGTAGCAGCGGTGGCGGGCGTGGGAGGTCCGCGCGCGAGAGAGGCGAGTTTGGCGCGTGGAGGTGAGGCCTGTGGCGAGAGTCAGGCTGAGGAGCCGGGATCGGGGATGCAGCAAGTGCGGTGCGAGGCTGAGGCATGGGGCAGGTAGAGCGCGTGGCGAGGTGGGGCGGGGCTGGTGGGGCGGAGGTGAGGCCGTGGCGGGAGGCGCTGGGGGTCGAGTGAGGCGCGGGCGAGGGCGTGGGAGGGGTGGGGGCGCGTGCGAGGGTGCCTGGTTCCCCCACTCACCTGCACCTGACTTGTGATTGACGACTCTCATCAGCCTCCATGTTTGTTCGCACATCTGAGGTCACATGAGCGTTTCAGCGTTCCTCACCTCGCCTCGCTAAATGCTAAACAGGCTGAAACACCGTCACCGCGGTTACAACCACACTGACTGGCCTGATGGAGGCGCTATAATTAACCCTTCACCACCGTCTGAAGGTGATGAGACATTCAGAGCAAAAAAACACCCAAAAAAACCAAAAGCATCGGAGGTTTTTTTGGGTGTTTTTTTGCTCTCAGTTGGTTTTCTTGTTTTTCACTTTCAGATTTCCTTTAATAAAAAGCGTTTGTGAATATCTCCACATCCACTCTGAATGAAGCGACTCGGTTTCTATTCTTCGTGTGACAGAAGCATCAGGCGACAGACGTTATTGAACGCGGCAGCAGGATGCAGGCGGCGGCGGCCTCGGCCAGCCGGCTGGTCAGACCAGCAGGCGGGTTCAGACCTCCAACCAGCCGGGCGGAGCTGGGTCAGGGTCTGGGTCTGGGTCTGGGTCAGGGTCTGGGTCTGGGTCTGGGTCAGGGCGGAGGAGAAGCTGCCGTAACCGCAGGAATAACACAGAGCATATGTCCAGGCCCGTCCATCCTCATCACCTTCATCAGTATTCTCCAGCAGTAGCATCCCACACAGCGAGCTGAAGGGCCCGAGTCCTGACCCGGGGGGGAACGAGTGGCCCCCCCCTGGCCCCGTACGGCCCCCCCCCCCCTGGCCCCCTACGCCCCCCCCCCCCGCCCCCCGCGGCCCCCCCCGGCCCCCCCCCGGCCCCCCCCCGGCCCCCCCTGGCCCGGCCCGGCGTGGCCCGGCTCGCTCGGCTGGTTTTCCGATTTGCTCTGCGTTATGCTGATAAAGACGCTGCCAACGTTTTACCAAATTTCTCCGGCGAGGGTCGTTGGAAATGTGATTCAGGAGTCCCCGGGGAAATAAGCGTGCGGGGGTTCGGCTGTGGCGAGGTGACGGTGCTGCTGGGAGAGTTTGCCCGTCAGGCAAAGCAATATCCTCGGCCCGTTAGGCAGAACAATAATCTCCACAGTCCTGGGTGGGGGAGGGGGCGGGGCATCAGCTCCCCCGGGACCCCGAGGCGACGCCGGGGGAGAGGCTGCTAGTGTTTATTAGGCCATTGTCATGGAGTGGTCACGCTCCTCGCCACGCTGGGAGATCGACTCTCTTCCCTGCAGCTCGTCTGGCAGGCAGAAAATAAAAAGGGTAAAATATGAACTCAATCATACGGCAACTAGCCTGAAAATAACAAGCAATTACACTTTGAGAACAGCTTTAATTACCAGATAGATATTATATATATATATATATATATATATATGTGTGTAGACAGTTGACTGTAATACCTGATGGACCAGAAGTTCCTCTCCTGTTCTGACAGAAGCATTGGGCGGTAAATCACTTAGCATTAGCATAAGCATTAGCATTTATGGGGATAATTTTTGTTGATATGAAATCTAAATCAGACTTAAGATATATATATATATATATATATATATAGTAGCTACTGCTGTTCCAGTGGTGAAGGTCAGCTGTGACCTGATAAGACAAACCTCCCAGCCTCATATATATATATATATATATACAGTATATATATATATACTGTATATATATATATATACTGTATATATATATATATATACTGTATATATAACATACAGCAGTTTGATACAACTTACATGTATTTACCTTAGAAAGACTCATATCAGTATTAATAAATGCATCTATTCCCTTCTGGTGGTGAGTTCAGGCGTCACAGTAAAGATGCATCAGTATGAGGGCAAATCACCGAGCCAACAGACATATGGAGATACGAGCTTTATGAGCTCCACTCTGATGATGTGACTCAGTAAGTCAAGAGTTAAATAGAAGGCTTCCAGGTGACGTAGCCCCGCCCCCTCTGGCGGCCATGTTGGAGGTCCTCAGCTCTGTGAACAGACATGGTTTGTTTCTGTCTGTTTCTGACTGGGATCATTCCAGTAGCAGGCTGGGTGTACTGGTCAGCTCCCAGTCTGAAGGTGTGGAGCAGAGTGGAGCAGTGAAGGTTCGTTTTAGTTAGTAATATATGATATGTGATATATGATATAGGACGGAGGTGGTGCAGCGGAGGCGGTGCAGGTGCAGGACCGAGGCGGTGCAGGTGCAGGACCGAGGCGGTGCAGGTGCAGGACCGAGGCGGTGCAGGTGCAGGACCGAGGTGGTGCAGGACTGAGGTGGTGCAGGACCGAGGTGGTGCAGGACCGAGGTGGTGCAGGACCGAGGAGGTGCAGGTGCAGGACTGAGGCGGTGCAGGTGCAGGACCGAGGCGGTGCAGGTGCAGGACCGAGGTGGTGCAGGACCGAGGCGGTGCAGGTGCAGGACTGAGGCGGTGCAGGTGCAGGACCGAGGCGGTGCAGGTGCAGGACTGAGGCGGTGCAGGTGCAGGACTGAGGCGGTGCAGGTGCAGGACCGAGGCGGTGCAGGTGCAGGACAGAGGCGGTGCAGGTGCAGGACGGAGGCGGTGCAGGACCGAGGCGGTGCAGGACCGAGGCGGTGCAGGACCGAGGCGGTGCAGGACGGAGGCGGTGCAGGACCGAGGCGGTGCAGGACCGAGGCGGTGCAGGACCGAGGCGGTGCAGGACCGAGGCGGTGCAGGACTGAGGCGGTGCAGGACGGAGGCGAGGCGTCGGTCCTCCGTCTCCCGGGAGGAACAGCCATTTATTTTCCACCCCAGAGAGAAAGAACGATCACAGAGAGAGAAGATGGAAGGAAGAACTGAGGGAAGCATGGAGGGAACCTGGTGTCCATTAGCCTAGCATCACATAGACCTGACAGGAGGCACTCAACCCTCAACCATGACCAGGGGCAAGTAGGTCAACGTTCTGGGGACCAAGAGGACTGATGACCTTTCTGTTTAGTCAGTTAGGGCACGAGGAGACATCACTCCTGTTCACAACGACTTGCTAGCTATCTGATTAGCATTGAAGAAGAGGATGAGGAGGAAGAGGCTCCATGATGTCCTGCTGGAGAACCGACAGCTTCATCACCTCCTCCAGGACCCTCATCACCTCCTCCAGGACCCTCATCACCTCCTCCAGGACCCTCATCATCTCCTCCAGGACCCTCATCACCTCCTCCAGGACCCTCATCACCTCCTCCAGGACCCTCATCACCTCCTCCAGGACCCTCATCATCTCCTCCAGGACCCTCATCACCTCCTCCAGGACCCTCATCATCTCCTCCAGGACCCTCATCATCTCCTCCAGGACCCTCATCACCTCCTCCAGGACCCTCATCACCTCCTCCAGGACCCTCATCACCTCCTCCAGGACCCTCATCACCTCCTCCAGGACCCTCATCATCTCCTCCAGGACCCTCATCACCTCCTCCAGGACCCTCATCATCTCCTCCTAGATAGCAACATTTCAAGGACTGTTTTCATATTGATGTAATGCAGCGTTGAGTTGCGTTCAAGTCAACACACCACGTCCAGAACACCAGCAGCCGTTTGGAGGAGACGCTCGCTAGCCACAACAAAACGACCTGAGAAGAAAACAAGGTCCTGAGATCACAGCCAGGGAGGGAACCTGAACATGTCCGACTACTTACTCTTTTGCTCTCCATGATCAAGATAAAAACTACGGCATCAGATTCAGACCTGGGTGCTCTCAGACCTGGGTGCTCTCAGACCTGGGTGCCCCCCCTCACCCACGGGTGACAGGGAGAGCAGAGCAGCGATATCAAGCCTGTTTCCATCCCGCTGCCCTCCTCCTCCTCCTTCTCCTCCTCCCCCTCCTCCCCCTCCTCCTCCTTCTCCCCCTCCTCCTCCTCCTTCTCCTCCTCCTTCTCCTCCTCCTCCTCCTCCCCCTCCTCCTCCTCCTTCTCCCCCTCCTCCTCCTCCTTCTCCTCCTCCTTCTCCTCCTCCCCCTCCTCCCCCTCCTCCTCCTTCTCCCCCTCCTCCTCCTCCTTCTCCTCCTCCTTCTCCTCCTCCTCCTCCTTCTCCTCCTCCCCCTCCTCCCCCCTCCTCCTCCTCCCCCTCCTCCTCCTTCTCCCCCTCCTCCTCCTCCTTCTCCTCCTCCTTCTCCTCCTCCTCAGTATCTGGGAGAGCCACCAGGGTGGGATCATGCAGAGCTGCTGCAGAGCTCCAGATCAGGTCTGCATCACTACTGCCCCCTGGTGCATGAAGCCTGGTGGAGCGCCAACATGCAGGGGGTTGTTCCAGGTCGGGGTAGAGCGATACGAGGTTTTCAAGGCTGATAATGCTGCCTGTTTCAATACTGCACACACACACACACACACACGCACACACACACACACACACACACACACACACACTGCCTACTCTACCTACACACAGTAACATAGATACATGGACTGTTCCTCCACAGCTTCCTGCTTCTCAACCAATCACAACCAGGGAGGAACAATTCAACCATTCAGAGAAAGGAGCAGAGATAAAGAGGGAGGGGGGGTGGGGGGGGTTCCTGAGACAGCGGGGGGGGTCAGAGGGCAAAGTGTGATGGATGCCATCTCATTACAATAGGGAAGCCAGGCTTTAATTTCCTCGCCGTGCTTCGTCTTTATTAACGTCAGGACCAGCAGGAAGTCGATGGCGTTAGACCTTCGATCTGCGGCGTCACCGGACGACTCGACTCGTTCACACGTCACCGGACGACTCGACTCGATCACACGTCAGCGGACGACTCGACTCGTTCACACGTCAGCGGACGACTCGACTCGATCACACGTCAGCGGACGACTCGACTCGTTCACACGTCAGCGGACGACTCGACTCGTTCACACGTCACCGGACGACTCGACTCGTTCACACGTCACCGGACGACTCGACTCGTTCACACGTCACCGGACGACTCGACTCGTTCACACGTCACCGGACGACTCGACTCGTTCACACGTCACCGGACGACTCGACTCGTTCACACGTCACCGGACGACTCGACTCGTTCACACGTCACCGGACGACTCGACTCGTTCACATGTCACTGGTTCATCTCCTGAAACGCCACAGAGCCTTGATGGTTTTACGCTGAAGGACGCCGGGCTGACGCGGCAGGGCTTTTACTTTATTTGTTGGGTCTTTATTGGAGAGTTGACAGTAGAGAGACAGGAAGGAAGCAAAAAATCACCACCTGACGTTCATCACTCAACATCCCTCTGGAGGCTCGTTGAGTCACCCAGGATTTAAACTCTCTTCTACCCGTTACAACCATTTAGTTTAGTGTCCATTTATTTCATCATCATCAAATAGCTCGGGGTTGCATCACTCCCAGTACGACTCCACCGGCGCTGCGCTCTATTTATTCATCTGTTCAAATCAAGCCGCTGAGGTGATTCATGGGTAACGGGGAGAGCCGAGTGCTCGCGGGTCCCTTCCCCCAGCGGGTCCCTTCCCACCCAGCCACGCTGCTGTTAAGATTAGTGGACCTGCTTTTCATGGAGATGTAACAGCGACTCCCCCATACCTCCCCCATACCTCCCCCCTCCCCCGCTAAATCTCCATGTTTTATGGCGGCTGCGAGCACAGTTGATGGCCTCGTACTCCTACAGCAGGTGTGGGGGGGGGGGGGGGGTGTTTAGGTATTCAGCCTGTGAAGGTTTTTGATAACGGGGTGCAAATCATCAGCCGTCACACAAATCAAGGTAGTTCAGGGCGCCGGGGAAGCTGGGAAGGAACTTGACCGCCTGGATTAGCTTCCGCCAGCTCTGATCCTCTGAGGCGTTGGCGCCGTTAGCACTGGGGGCGGAGCTTCACCCCAAACAGAGGATGTGGTGGAGAGAGAGGAAAAGTGCCTCTTACTCAAAACCCAACCTGATGGCTGCATTGCATGCTGGTCTATCTCGCCTGCTTTACATTTTACATTTCAGTCATTTAGCTGAGGCTGTTATCGTCCAGTGAGGTCAACAGTAGGAGGAGCTTCAACTCCTAGATCACACTACAAGCAACCAGTAGTGAAGAGGTCAAAGGTCGGAGCCATAACTCCTTTACGTTATCCCTCTGACATGAGAACGATCATGTACGAGCAAATGCAAGGAAAATAAATAGATAAGATAAGCGGTAATGAGTGTGTGAGAGTGTGTGTGTGTGTGTGTGTGTGTGTGTGTGTGTGTGTGTGTGTGTGTGTGTGTGTGTGTGTGTGTGACAGGCTGAGCTTCTCCCTTTGCCCTTCAGGACGCCAGATGAGGGATGTGAACATTAGCGTTAGCCGACAGCGCTGACAGGTGGGCGGAGCTCTGCACTGAACAGCTCACATGTGACTGATGGTGATGATGTTGAGATGCATCATGGGATGACCGGATGTAATTAGAGTAAACAGTCCAACAGGCTCGGCTTGAATCCCTCTGACAGCTGCAGACTGGTTGGACTGGGCGGCTCCCAGTCTCAATGTGTAGACCAGTAAGAATGTGAAGCTCCGTCAATCGTCCCTGGATGAATAAAGGTTAGAGAAGAACAAACGACTGATTACATCTAAAGGGTTTCTGTAAGAGGAGGAGTCACATTACTACATGATGCTGAATGGTGTTATAACTGATGATGTCATAATAATAATGAATAACAGTGTAATAACTGATGATGTCATAATAATAATGAATAACAGTTTAATAACTGATGATGTCATAATAATAATATTGAATAATAATGTTATAACTGATGATGTCATAAAAATAATGAATAACAATGTTATAACTGATGATGTCATAATAATAATGAATAACAGTGTAATAACTGATGATGTCATAATAATAATATTGAATAACAATGTTATAACTGATGATGTCATAATAATAATGAATAACAATGTTATAACTGATGATGTCATAATAATAATGAATAACAGTATAATAACTGATGATGTCATAATAATAATGAATAACAGTATAATAACTGATGATGTCATAATCGCTGGTTAATGTAGTAACAAAAGTAAAGCAGGGAAAATAACAGAAGCAAAGAAAACAAAGGTAATAAAAACAGAATCTATTCTGGGCGATGATCATGTGACCAGCCTCGTCAGCCTGCTGGCCACACAGGGAGGCTGATTGCCATAATTTAGCTGGTGAGAATAACGCCTGAACGCCTCACATCCGCCTCACTGCTGAGGCTTCCCAGGCGGGGTCAAAGGTCAGGTCCAAGCTCAGCATTTTGACTGGCTGGTTGGGGGGGGCGGGGTTAGGATCACACAGCTGCCTGCCTGTCGAGGGACTCAGGTTAAGATGTTCAAACACAGCAGGCCAGCACATGAACAGACTCTTTCTTCACCGGGTCAACGCCGCCGGTCACTCAACGCCACACATCTGCCTCACTCAACACTCTATGGGAGGTAAAGACAGATGGACTGGAGTACTGGAGGACTGGAGGACTGGGAGGACTGGAGGACTGGGACGACTGGGATGACTGAGAGGACTGGGAAGACTGGGAGACTGGGAGACTGGAGGACTGGAGGACTGAGAGGACTGGGATGACTGGGATGACTGGGAGGACTGGAGGACTGAGAGGACTGAGAGGACTAGGAGGACTGGAGGAGGAGGAAGTCAGCCCACATCAATTCTAATCAACAGCCGATAACGAATGCAAAGAAGCCACTGAGGGAGGGGGGGGGGGGGGGGGGGTTTAGAGATTTAGAGATTTGAGCTCATTTCAAGATATTTGTTAGGTTGGTAACATCTGGAAGTAACTCCATTCAGATCATTCCTCCTCTTCCTCCTCTTCCTCCTACTGGACACTTTCATCAGGTCAAGTCAATAATCTCAATAAAACTCAACAGAAATACATCCAGATCATCTGGATCACCTGGATCACCTGGATCACCTGGATGGTATACCAGTATAACTACGTGACCACACAGCCAGTGAGGAGTGACTCCAGTAGGAGGTCCTGCTGTACCAGGAGCCCCAGAGGTGAGACCGGCCAGCTCGGCTCCAGGGTTTATATTTATGGAAACTGGGCCTCAGGGCGATATGGCCTGGTGGGGACCCTCCGCCGCCCCCCATGAGCCCCCATCAGCCCCCATCGGCCCCCGCCGCCCCCCACCGGCCCCCATCAGCCCCCACCGGTGCCCATCAGCCCCCATCGGTGCCCATCAGCCCCCATCAGCCCCCATCAGCCCCCATCGGCCCCCATCAGCCCCCATCAGCCCCCATCAGCCCCCATCGGCCCCCATCAGCCCCCATCAGCCCCCATCGGTCCCCGACCTCCCAGACCTGCTGTAGCTGCTGTCTTATCGCCTCTCGACGGCGGTCAGGTCATTTCAGAAACTCCCAGATGCATCACAAGCCTTCCATGATGTCACGCTGCTTCCTGCAGCCGTTCAGTCGTGGAGTCCCACTGGAGATGCACTGTGGAGGTGCTGTCAGCCGCCGGAAGATACCAGGAAGGGTCTGGTACCTCTGACTGGAGGCTGGAGGTCTCATGATGTCATACTGGTTTGGTTCTACCATGACTACCACTGTATGACGAGCTGTTTTAACCATTTAATCACTCGCCACAGTTACAATCTGACTAATTAGATTCTCACTAGTTAAAATGTAATTAGGACTAGTCAGAATATCTTGACTACTTGACAGGCTGCTGTAGCGTCTCTGTAACAACGAGCCCTTCATCTCCCTGTTCCTTCAATCCCTTGTTTTGAATGGATCCATGTCCCTTGTGTTAAAGCTTCATCTCAGTCCCTCTGTTGGTTCAGTTTCAACCTCCAGCTCGTCTCTGTCCGTCCAGCTTCAGTTTCCTCATTTATCTTCCAGAGAAGAAAACAACCTCGGGGTAGAAACAGTCAAGCGGCAGGAAAAATCCACAGATCTGAGCAGAGCTTTCATTTATTATCAAGTCTTATTTAATCAACCAAGGGCTTCGGTTCCCCAACATCCTGTTAAAGTACCATCATGCCATGGGCTGAGGAGCTTGGAGGACAGTTAGTTTTATTTGGTACTATTGATCATTTTCTCCAAGTTGAGGAGATTCGAATGAGATGCAGAGCGAGGAGCAACAGAGGCTCTTTAAAGACATTGGATGAAGGAGGTGAACAGCTGGACTGGGGTGATGAAGCTGATATCTTGGGGCTGTAGAAAGGAGGGTGGGGTTGGGGTGGAGGTGGGGGGGTAATATCAGATTAGTTTAGCCCTGGTAAAGCAGCCTGAGATCCAATCTGTGATAAATTATGGATTGAGTTCATCTCAGTCGCCTGGAGGAAAATAAATCGATGGCGGCTGCATGCAAACACAACCGAAGAACCTTTGACTGTCTGAAGACATACAGCTCAGCAGAGGATTATAGTATAGTATAGTATAGTATATATATATATTATTAGTAGTATTAATATAGTATAGTGTATATGTAGCTTCCACCATGTCATCAGGGAATGGTTTGCTGTCCACCAAAGGATGCTGATGGCGTTCCTTCCACCATATTCTCCATTCCTGAAGATGGAAGGTGTTCGATCATCGGCCTCAAGACCAAATGTCTCTGCTTGCTGTGATGGATGCTGCTTGATGACATCACAGCACAGCATCGCAGGGCATGGTTGCGTCACAAGGGAAAATATCAGGTGTGATGTCACTGAAAATCTGCAGCCAGACAGTCTTCAGTGTAGCACTCCAGCTTTACTGTGTTACAGTTGGATGTATTGATGTATTTCTGTATTATATTCTGTTTACTGTGGTGGAACACAGTTACTTTACTAAATACAAACACAGAGTAAAACTGAACTGTTGACATCGGCATCCGATAGTGTTCAGTTTGATACAACAGCATTCAGCTAGACAGAAATAACATCTAATACAGTAACATTCAGTGTCAATGAAAGAATAGGACAGGACTGAACTGTGGATATACGGAACATTAACAGGGTCCACTGCCAAACATTTTGACCACCATGAGACAATAATTGAGACAATAACTTGTTTTGAAGCATGACTTACATGTTGTGGGTGAGCTGTGAGCTTTTGCAGGCCAGCTCTGGTGTCGTGCTGCACCATGTAAGCTGTTGTGACAAATGCACCTAGAGCTTTGAGAACGTTAACACTGCTTCAAATAATGAGCCAAACCAATTGAGAAACTGAATGAAAAATTGCGTTAACGCCACCGGAACAGAGCAGAGAGACGAGGGTACAAACCACCGGCTCACTGAAGCTCAATTACACTCAATAGAGGAAGATTGCTTCTACGGTGAGATGGACTCCCTGCCACGTTCAGTGCAATATACCCTGTAATGTAATTTTATATCAAATTCCCTTTAGGGAGCCGAGCTTTACGGGGCTTTGAACGCACCAGTGTGTGTGTGTGTGTGTGTGTGTGTGTGTGTGTGTTGCCTGCAGATTTCAAGTGTTTTCCTTTAATCGTGTCTTGTTTCATAGCGTGTTTGAAGATATTAGCGCCGGGACAGAGGGAGCTAGCATGTTCCACACTGAGCGCCTTGATGTCTCAGGCGTCGCTGCTCCTGACATGACAGGAACATTTCATATCTCTTGGTGGTTTCAGAGAGAAGAGTCCGTCTTTAACATAGATGCTGCATGGAGGCTTCACTTCCATGGAAAATCAGTTTGACTGTGTTTTCTTTCTGTCCAGATGGAGCAGGATCTAACACACGTCCAGAGATGGTGTATTGGTTAAGACCCCCGGCTCTGAGGCCCCTGCTGGCCTGGGGTCGAATCCCACCAGATCCTCCTCCACTGTTTCTCTCTGAGCTTCATACAACCAAACGGGTTCATTTCTTCAACGATCCACGGGTTGAGGTTTTCCTGAATCTCCAAAACCAAAGAGAGAAGCAGTGTGTGTGTGTGGGGGGGGGGGGGTAACTAGAAGGTTGTTGTTCTGTTATAAAACGTGGTGCTTCATTGGAGGTTTGATGCTACCAGACTGAAAAAGCTAATTCTGATTTTCCTAAAAACGAGACCTCCGGACCCCGCGGTCGCTCCCGGTAACCCTAACCCTTCTAACCAAGGTTGCGCAATGCAAGAAGAGCCTAGTGGGATGGAGCGACCCAGAAGATGGTTGTTTCCTCCATCGGCTCTCCTGCTCCCATCACTGCCAGGATCTTCTGGGCTGAGGAACCTAGAGGTAGTTAGTTAGTGGTTACCACCGAACTGAAACCATTTATTTCCAGAATAATCCTTGGATGTGTTTTTCCAGGTCGGCTCCCCTTCCTTCAATACCAGCAACCGATAGAAAGAAGGTCAAGGGTTAGAGGTCACAGCACCCAGAAAAGAGATGGAACAAAAACCTCTGCGACCCCAGAAGATCATCAGAGAAGACCGAAGGATGACAGGAGATTTTATGTTATTATCTCTTCAGGATACGAGGCGACTGCAGGGCTGTAGTGAGGAGTGAGCATCCAAGAGCACGAACACGATGAACACGAGGGTAATTCAGTGGTCCAGTTCGGGGGGGGGGGGGGGGGGGGGCGGGGGTAGTGATGACAACAGCGCCTGAGGTTGATTAAAGTTGACCTTGAGAGCGAGGAGAGCCGAGAGGAGAAGCTAAGCGAAGCTGGCGGCGATCGGCAGCAGAAAACACCAGCAGACGGATGAGAACTAATTGTGGTGGAAAAGGCGAACGGAAATCAATGACAAGGAGGATCAATGACTATTTGATTTTTTTATCGCTAATTTCTAAAGAAGAAGAAGAAGAGGTGGTGGGGGGGATTGATCCGATCCCTCCTCCCCCCCTCCTCCTCTCTGTATCGGCACATTTGGGTTATTAATTGAGAAGAGAGAATCCAGCCGGTGGAGATCCAGAGGACGAGGCGCCTGGTGACCTTGAGGTGAATCTGCAGCCACTTCCTGTGGAAACGCTTTTGAAGCAACAAGGTGACGGATGACTGGATGACTGGATGTCTGGATGACTGGATGACTGGATGTTTGGATGTCTGGATGTCTAGATGTCTGGATGACTGGATGTCTGGATGTCTGGATGTCTGGATGTCTGGATGGCTAGATGTCTGGATGTTTTTGGATTGTCTGGATGTCTAGATGTCTGGATGACTGGATGTCTGGATGTCTGGATGTCTGGATGTCTGGATGACTGGATGTCTGGATGACTGGATGTCTAGATGTCTGGTAGCTAGATGTCTGGATGGCTGTCTGGATGTCTGGAGACTGGATGTCTGTGACTGATGTCTGGATGACTGGACTGGATGACTGGATGACTGATGTTTGGATGTCTGGATGTCTAGATGTCTGGATGTCTGGATGTCTGGATGACTGGATGTCTGGTAGCTAGATGTTGTCTGGATGTCTGGATGTCTGGATGACTGGATGACTGGATGACTGGATGACTGGATGACTGGATGACTGGATGTTTGGATGTCTGGATGTCTAGATGTCTGGGATGTCTGATTCTTGATGACTGGATGTCTGTAGCTAGATGTCTGGATGTCTGGATGTCTAGATGACTGGATGACTGGATGACTGGATGTCTGGTAGCTAGATGTCTGGGATGTCTGGATGACTGGATGTCTGGATGACTGGATGTCTGGATGTCTAGATTGTCTGGTATGTCTGGATTCTGGATGTCTGGATGACTGGTAGCTAGATGTCTGGATGTCTGATGTCTAGATGACTGGATGACTGGATGACTGGATGTCTGGATGACTGGATGTCTGGTAGCTAGATGTCTGGATGTCTGGATGTCTAGATGACTGGATGACTGGATGACTGGATGTTTGGATGTCTGGTAGCTAGATGTCTGGATGACTGGTAGCTAGATGTCTGGATGTCTAGATGACTGGATGACTGGATGACTGGATGCTGGATGTCTGGATGTCTGGATGTCTGGATGTCTGGATGACTGGATGTCTGGTAGCTAGATGTCTGGATGACTGGATGTCTGGTGCAGTGGAATAAATGATCAAAGCAACAAAATGAAATAAAATAGAAATTTAAAAAAAGATATTTCATCCCAACAACAGCAGAGCTGAAAGATGAAGGCTCAGTAACACCAGAGTCTCTATCTGGATTCTACCTGATCTGGATCTACCTGATCTGTAAATAATCTAACTCTGAAGTCAGAATCGATTTCACCGCGCGGTTGAATCACTGCTTAAAACTGGGGATTTCACCGCTTCCTCCATCTTGCTCCTCTTCCTCCTCTTCCTCCTCTTTCTCCTTGTCCTCTCTCTCTTCCTACTCGTCCTCCTCTTCCTCCTCTTCCTCCTCTTTCTCCTCTTCCTACTCGTCCTCCTCTTCCTCCTCTTCCTCCTCTTCCTCCTCCAAGTGAGCACACAAACCAGGGAGCAGATCTGACAAGGAACTACACACCGCTGGACGACTTCATTAAAACCCTCTATCTGTACTCTGCTGTTCCCACTGTGTCTGTGTGTGTGTGTGTGTGTGTGTGTGTGTGTGTGTGTGTGTGTGTGTGTGTGTGTGTGTGTGTGTGTGTCCTCAGCGGTACCTGGATGATTGACATGTCCTCCTTCCTCCTGGTGCTCTGACTACCCATCGCTCCAAGGCCATTAATCACTAATACTGCCAACAGTCAGTCAGTAAACCAGTCAGTCAGTAAACCAGTCAGTCAGCAAACCAGTCTGTCAGTAAACCAGTCTGTCAATAAACCAGTCTGTCAGTCAGTCAGTAAACCAGTCTGTCTGCCAGTAAACCCAATATTCGATCAATATTCGACATGAATTAAACATGTGTGTGTGTTTGTGTGTGTGTGTGTGTGTGTGTGTGTGTGTGTGTGTGTGTGTGTGTGTGTGTGTGTGTGTGTGTGTTCAAATTTTTCCTCAACGCTCCTCTGAGCTGCGTTCGATGCCTTTGCTTTCAACGCGACCGATCAATCACCGGCTGCAAACCTATCATTTATTGATAGATCTCAGAGGACATGAGCTCCTCCAGCAGTCCAGATGGAGAACGCCTGGAGGAGAACCACTAAGAACCACTAAGAACCACTAAGAACCACTAAAGAACCACTAAAGAACCACTAAAGAACCACTAAGCTCCTCTGAGGTTCCTTCAAGGAGCCGGCAGCTACTGGGCCGAGCTGCGTTCACCCTGAAACACAAGGGTCCCTCCAGGGTTCTTTAGCTGGGGTAGTGGTTCTGTATGGATCCGGATTGACTCAAAGAACCCTCTGGTGTGTTTACAAAGCAGAACAAGGAACCCAGTGTGGATAACAAAACAAAACAAAACAAAACAAAACAAAACAGCAGATCATATTTACTATTTATTCATTTCTGTGACTTTTAAACAGACACAAGCAGCAACAGTCAGGAGGTCAGAGGTCAGAGGTCACGGCAGCCTGACAGTACATGGAACAAACAGTCTGAAATAAAATGATTGTCGCGCTCAACAGGCCAGTGTTGAGAACAGAGACTATAGGTGAGTCACTGACGCCCCCTACTGACCTGCCCCGAGAAGACAGCCATCATCGCTCAGCCATGTAAACCATTTATTATTTCATTTGTGTTTCCAGTTTTATTGTAACATATTGATCAGGTTTTTTCCTGAACAGTTTTGTTAAAATAATTTAAAAAATAATGAATTAATTAATAAACAAATTAATTAATAAATAATATAGTTAATTAATTTAATTGATTACATTAATGAAAAATAATACAAAAATTAAATAAATAAATAATAAAGACATGTGCTTCATCATCCAATCAACTCTCGCAAGGTAAAAGGTTTTAATCGCCTCTGCTGATCCTTCATTTGCATCTTCAACGACTTTGTAACGAGGAGGCCGGGTTAACGAAGTGAGACGGTTGGCATGGCAACACCAGAGAGAGAGAGGGAGAGGGAAAGGGGGAAAGCGAGCATGTCCTCCATGCTGGGTTATGGCCGAGCATCCGGCTGTAATTGGTCACATCAGACAGGTTGACGGTGACCTTTTCTAAAACCAGAGCGCTGAGTCAGCAGTCACTCACTCATGTGACACACTCCTGCCTGTGTGTGTGTGTGTGTGTGTGTGTGTGTGTGTGTTCATTCTACATTTTGATCAGACAGCATTCAAAATATCTTAAAACGTCTTAAATTTGCCTGCAGATACAATGAAGATAAATCAGAGACACAAGAGCTGAAAATAATTGATTATTGATTAAAGAAATCAGCGTCTGGATTCAACCCACCCGGTGACCTTCGTAACATTACCAGTTCAGATCTTAAAGGGATCCACCGTAGAAAGCACCAGTTTCAAAACGCCCACTAGATGAACGATGACTGATTGGATCTCTGAATCAGCTGGACGAGGCCTGCTGGGATCTGATGGGATCTGGTGAGATCTGTTCCCGGCTTCAGAGCATCATTACTTACATCATTAGTGATGCTGGCATGATAATGTAGCGACGGACCGCCGGTGTTATCTGGGAGGAGGAACCACAGAGACGAGGGAATTCCCAGAATGCTTTACTGTCGTCTGGATGCAGCGTTCAGAAAACAGTGAACTGATCTGAGACCAGACAGAGAACCTCTTCAGTTATTCTGTCTGAAGAAAATGAGGTGGCTGCTCTTCAGAAGGTACAACACAATATACGTTATTGTCCCTGTGGGGGAAATCTGTCTTGGATTCAAATGTTTGCACACATATAACATTATTATATATTATATATATGTATTATACATTATGTTATGTCATGTCATGTCATGTCACATCACGTCAACACGTCACCATAAAGGTTGTCATGTCATTCTATGTTACATTGTGCAGTGATGATGTCATGTGATGTCATGTTACGTTGTCTGGTTATGTTGTTGTGTAATGCTGTTATGTTACATTGTTATATCATGTTGTTATGTCATGTCATGTGTTCATTTCAGTAATAGACCCATCAATAACCAGTTCCAGCTTCATCATGTCAGTTCAGACAACTTCCTGTCTAGTTTTATTTAGTGTCCAGTCAGTCGGAGTTCCTCCTCCGGTCTGGAACGTCTGGAACATCTGGAACATTCCAGACAGTAAACAGTGAAGAGCTCAGCAGGCCTGCAGAGGTACACACAGAACTTCTTCACAGTTTGGCGGCCAGGCTAGCGGTGGGCGTCGGCCGACCCCAGAGGCGGAGCCTGCTGACCCCACCGTCCGGGGCGATGACCAGGCGGACGTGACTGACAGCGCGGCTCAGCCTCAGGTCCGCCACGCCGTAGTCATGACGATGATGAGGACGGAGCTACGGCACCGGGGGAAGACAGCGAATTAGTTTCAGTAGTAAATATCTCAACTAGA
>JAXDDW010000117.1:1392500-1417500 GCA_034670385.1 Hoplostethus mediterraneus | reverse complement strand
GGTCCTCTGTGAACAGCTGGTTGTGTTTCTGTCAGAATTGATATCCGTATTTGATATTGATATCATCCCTGATCCATCTGATTGATTTAGTGTTTAGATCATGTAGCTTGTTAGTTAGCTAACCATAGTATCTGGTCAGCTAATCACTGTCTTGTTGTTTCCCCTACCTACCTCTTATTTTATATTTTATATTTTCATTTCCAAAGTGCTCTTACTGTATATATTGTGGGTTTTTTTATATAAGAGCTCTTACTGTAACTAGCCTGCTGGCTAGTTAGCTAGCTAACGTATCTAGTAGCAGCTAGCGTTAGCAGTGGCTAGTAGTCCCATGTTAACAGTAACTAAACTAAACTGACCAATACAACCAGTCTTCTACTGGTTCCGCTGAGCAGTGCTCAAGGGCTCCTCGGTGGTAGTTTTATATTCTCCAGTCATACTTTCGCAGCTGATCTGGGAATTCAAACCATCGACCTTCCTCTGTGACACGCTGACACATCCTGTTATTATCACCATGTGTTGCGTTGAAAAGTAACATGCAAGTGTTTTGTCCCAAACTAAAACAGAGTGATGGAAACGTCGTTGTACCTTCAGCAGGTTGGCAGCAGGAGCAAACCATTCGTCTGTAGCAAACAAGACCTGGTAGGAAGAGAAACCACAGGCTAGTAGAGGATCATCAGCATATATAACAATATCTAACAGTTCAATAACCAGGCCAGTGAAACTATGACATCATGAGGCAAACAGCCAGTAATAGAAACACTAATATATTCATTTAAAATGTATTCCCTTTCCCCTTAAAGACCTTGTATTCATATTACATAATTTAAAAATGTTAAAAAAAAAAAAAGTAATAAATATTTTTTTTAAACAATTCAAAGTTTTCAAAGTTAAAGCACTAGCAGAAGTGAGGACCATTAATTTAGTCCATATCTGGTATTAGTTAAAGACCAAAACAATTCACACTAGCATACATGTGTTAATATTTTAATGAAATATATGGCGACAACAATTTGAGAAAACCAAAAGATATTCAGATATATTTCATTTTCATATATTTTATATTTCCTTCATACAAGCATTTCTCATTTCTCATTTCTCAAAGATCGTAAAATGTTGATTTGTATCAGTTCTAAATAATGTGTTCTTGAATCAGAAGTAAAACATTTTATTCGTTTTTGATAAATGATGAAGATTCAGACTCTGCTACATTATGCTGCATTATCAGTGGTCTTCAACCTGGTCCTCCGGGTCCACAGCCCTGCTGGTTTTCCTTCCTGCCAGGTAGTTCATTAGATTCACCTGCCAGGTGTTAATCAGCCCCTGATGAGACGGCTGGAATGAAGACCAGCAGGGCTGTGGGCCCTGAGGACCAGGTTGAACACCACTGTTATAGATTTCAACATTTCAGACGGTCAATGTTGCTGTCATGTTGTTACTGTGTGTGTTAATGTTTAACATTTCAGACTGTTGAACTGGTGAGTTATTGATCACTGAACCTCCGGAAACATTCTCATTCCCAAAACTGTGACAACTATGTGACATTTCTTTCTGAATTCTTTAAATATTTCTTCTAAAAGTGTGCACTGTCTGTATGGAGACCACATCGACTAACTAAGTAAGTAAGTAAGTAACTACTACCAGTCTACACGTGGGAGACAAAATCAGCTGCCAATCACAGAAAAGGAGGGAAAGATTAGTGTATTGTTTTATTTCTACAAACATTTCTTGGAGGCAGAAATAATCTGATTGGTTGAGTTAGACCTCGGTGGGCGGTTACACAATTTAAATCATATTTATAAAATAGAGTGAGAATAAAGCTCTTACAACATTTAGATAATTGGTTATCTAAATATCAAAGGTTATATGACTGAATATGTGAGTTAACATTTTCATAACCATTATATGTACTGATATGTGAATAAAAAGAGAAATGGACAAAATCTGATATTAAAATATATTTGGGAAAATACTATATACACTATATATTTTAAGTCTTTACTAATTGTTATGTAATGTCTTGTTTTCGTGTAATCTTTTTAGCTTTGTTAAACTTTGCAAATGCTGTTTTTGAAAAGCTGCTATACAAATAAAGTTTATAATTATAAGTTTATGATACATGCATATATGTTGGTAATATATTACTTTTTAAATTTAAGGAACATGTTTCAGTGTATTAAAACTCACCTTGGCCCCCGCCGCCTCACAAGCCAAGTCGTTGAACTGCAGGAAGTCCGTCTGTCCTGCCTCCTCAGCTGGTTTCCTCTCTGCCATGACACTCAGCTTCTACTGAAGCTCAACGGAAAGACTCCTGCAGCTCAAACTGGCGGCCGGTCGACGTCCTGCAGGTCAAAGGGCATCGGCAGGAGAGTCAGCAGGGGGTCGTTTATCTGGGGACAGGGTGTCAAACCTGCATACTCTCAGCCCTCCACGGCACACCCCTGAGCTAGACTGATACATGGACCGATACTGGTTGTTTATTGAAGATCATATATCAGTCATGTGGTCCTCTGATATGGAGGTTCCTCTGGACCAGATACAGAAAACCAGTAGTGACATTTGATTTTCTTTACACATTTTCTCAGGAAAATGTTTTTGTAACTTAACCCTCTGGCTGCCGTAAGTTTTCATTAGTCTCGTTTCAGTGGAGTTTAGTGTCCCATGATGTCTAAATGTTGTATAAATGAGATATGTATAGTTACTGACTATATAGATGTATAGTTACTGACTAGAGTATATATAGTCATCTATATATACTTACTGTGAAAACAGAAAACCAACCGTTGAGGTTTACTTCATGTTATCCAGAACCTTTAAGACCTTGAACAAGCTGAAATGTGACTAGACATCTGAAGTTGTCTTGGATTGGTGACATTTTTTAAATTCCACAATTAGTGTTTTCATTAAACTGTTTACTTGTTCTTAGTTTGGTGGAAACTCTTTCACCATAACTCATCTACAGTACGTTGAGCTGTTCTGATCTTGTAACACCAGCTGGAGGAAGAGCAACATGCAGGTCAGCTGGAACGACTCAAGGTGGGTAAAAGGCTTTGTGTCTCTAGCGCCCCCTACTGACAGCTGAACTAGGTCATGATGGTGCAAAATATGTCCTTGAGCTCCATTTCTTCTACCAAGGGCTCAGACTGGTCAGTCCACTTTAGTTCATATTGGTAGAACATTTGCCTAGACAGTATTGAAACTTGTCCTATTGAACATCTAGTGAGGTCAGATGATAAAAGGGGAATAAATATATTTTTCCTCAAATCTCCAAACTAACTTCATATCCAACTATAACTCAACACCAGGAGCAGTTGGGTAATGTCAAGGAGAGATGCATTAAGAAACAATGAAGAAGCAGGAACAGGAAACCAGAACGACAGTAAACAAATTTATTTTGTCATCTGCAGCTTAAAGTTGGAATTCTGGGAATTCAAAAACGACGTCTTTGCCTGTGAGCTTCTTGTAGACACCGGAGAAGGTCTCGACCTGCAACAGGAAACAGGTTGGTCAGTAAAGGAGCCTTGGGTTTCACTTTCTTTACAACTGGAGTTGGACCGATATTTGATTGACAGTTGATAATCTTTAAATTGAACCTTTATGCTACAACATACTAGCATCTAGATGAGGATGTGATCAGGTTCAGCACTTCCATACGGATCAAATCCACAATATGTAATCAATCTTGGACCAGTTTTAATAAAGCCCCAGTGAGTCAGTCCAGAGCGAGACTACATCACTGACTGACTGAGGCTGTGCACTGCATGGTTTAGCCCCCCAGTAACGGCCCAAAGGACTCTGGGAAGATGTAGGAATATGCAGGACGCCCGTCCTCGCCGGCCGACAGCCGGGGACAGAGCTTCATCTCCAACGTTGTGGAACGGGATTGTACGTCACAGCAGAGCTACGCTCCCATACGCCACCAGGACAGAGCCATGAGAGCAGACTCACTGGATGTCCACGTCGGGTCAAACTTTATTTACACATTCAGTACGTTGAGACGCAACACGCCAGACGTTTCAGAAGCTCGACTCACTTTGTGTTCGACGTTGTTCTGCTGCGCCTTGTCCAGGTGGACCTTGATGAGTCGGCTGCTGTCCAGCTTGACCCGGATCCTCTTTCCCACGATCTCGCTGGGGAACACCAGGTCCTCCAGGATGGCGTCGTGGACCGCGGTCAGAGTGCGGCTGGGGACGAACCAAACATCAGGTTAACACTGAAAACTCACCAGGACAGGAAACCAAGTGCAGGTTGTCTGCAGGGTTCAGGAGGACCAGGGTGAGAGCAACGTCTTTTAATGCTGCCTGGAATTAAACTGAAGACCAAAGTAAAGAGACTAAGCCAGCAAGACGAGCTGCTTTCCAACCCAACGAAACCCTGAAACTAAGACGGTCTGAAGGACATCAGACAAGATGTTTACTGAAGCAGATGCACTGAAGACATGTTGGCCTGTGTGTGTGTGTGTGTGTGTGTGTGTGTTGCCAGTCTGTTCCATGGACATGGACTCAGTGACAGTCGATCTTAAGACACGACTGACTCGATGTTCAGTATCACGTCTGCTGGGAAACAGACAGAAATAATCTGTATTTTCTCCAATTTGGATTCAAATGTCAGATTTCCCACCTTCAGACAGACATGATCAGAACCATGTGATTCAATGTGATTCCAGACTGGATGATTTCAGATGTTTTGACAATCAAGAGCAGAAATCAAAACCAAGTAACGACCATGACTCAGAGTCCTATTCTAACATCTAGCTGGTTAAACAGTCCAAGTGGCTGGTGAACCTCAGGATCCACCAGCCTCTGTGGAAGAGGACAAACAGTTTATTTCCCTGCTGGTGCGTTCAGGAGCTTTCAGTTTAGTTTCAGTTGATCAGGACGTTCTTCCTGTAGAGAAACAGATTAGACACCAAACCAAAGAGTTCAATGACACTCAGACAGTCCAGAGCGAGACTACATCACTGACTGACTGAGGCTGTGCACTGCATGGTTTAGCTCCCCAGTAACGGCCCAAAGGACTCTGGGAAGATGTAGGAATATGCAGGACGCCCGTCCTCGCCGGCCGACAGCCGGGGACAGAGCTTCATCTCCAACGTTGTGGAACGGGATTGTACGTCACAGCAGAGCTACGCTCCCATACGCCACCAGGACAGAGCCATGAGAGCAGACTCACTGGATGTCCACGTTGGGGTCCGACCAGGCAGCCAATCACAAACAGGCTTTCTATGGTTGGGCGACCGTGTACATCCTGTCAGACCATCCTCACTACCGGTCTGAGGTATTTAAAATGCCCAAGAAAGACATTTTTACATTTTGAATGTTAGCGTAACCGTTAGCTCTGGGCTCTCACAGTTTAAACCAACTGAGCTGCGATGTGATAAACTAGTCAAGGGAATTTCCACTGGTGATTAAAGTGATGATTGGTCCTGTCGCCCAGCGGTTTTTAAATCAGGGTTCAGGGAGGTTTGAGTCGGCAGGGTTTAAATCCAACCAAACAATCAGCTCATTTCACTGGTTAGGTCTGGTTAGGTCTTCCTCTGGGTTAGTTAGTGAAACCAGTGTGTCTAAAAGAGTTGAAGACTTTTAAATTAAAGTGAGAATAGGTCTGGGACAGGGTGTCGAGTTTCACCAAGTTAAATCCACGACTAAGACTTTTCTGATTCCACTTGGAATTAAACAAAAAGTTAAACCTGAAATGACAGATAATCCCGGTCTGTGTGTCTGGGCTGATTTCTCACTGGGAAACACTACATCACTTAACCTTGAAAACTGAACTCAACACTTTAATGGTATTAAGACCTCGTAAGTCACGGAGTCTAGGTAGTAAAGGTTAACACCTTTCAGGTCTCAGGACCTTCAACGCCCTGGAAAAGTGCCTCAGCGGGGTTTGGTAGGAATGAAAACTAGACCGCCTCTACGGACCATGACTGAAAACCACTGGACGTTTCCATACAAGCCGTCTTGCCCATCGGCATCATGGGAGATGTGCTGTTTGACTCACCTCCTGGGACGCTTCTGCTTATTCTTCGTGCGGCTTTTTCTGGTGGGTTTGGGCAGGATTCTCCTCTGAAAGACAAGAAGGATCAGTTACTCCTTTAGTTAACGGGCATCCCACTAAAACTGATGATCCGTCAAGACAACCACCTGGCCAAGAAACCAGCAAACATTCAACTTTGAACCAAAGTATGACCAACTCCGTCCTAGAACAGCCTGAGATATCAGCTTCAGGGTGGCTGTCAAACCTAACCTGCCTCAACCAGCTGATAACAGAGTCTGGTTCCAGAGGAGTTTGTGACCCATGATGCTCTAGAGCAGCAGTGGGGAACCATGAGGCGTGGAGGGGCTGGGAGTCTGCAGGTTTTCACTCCTGCCGAACACGACACCGGCTGATTTCACTGGCTAGCACCTTCAAGCTAGCCGGGCTAGCCAGTGAAATCAGCCGGTGTCGTGTTCGGCAGGAGTGAAGACCTGCAGACTCCGATCCCTCCACGCCTCATGATGACACCTCTGGTCTAGAGGCTTCCTGAGGCTGTGAGGAAACACTGAACACTCGTCAGGTTTTGGACTGAAACAATCAAATTCACACATCTAATATCTGTACAGCATATTGACAGCTTCATAACAATCTACTAGCCTTCACAAAGCCACATCGGTCGACCCCCTTTATCTGGTGTGCACTGCATGGTTTAGCTCCCCAGTAACGGCCCAAAGGACTCTGGGAAGATGTAGGAATATGCAGGACGCCCGTCCTCGCCGGCCGACAGCCGGGGACAGAGCTTCATCTCCAACGTTGTGGAACGGGATTGTACGTCACAGCAGAGCTACGCTCCCATACGCCACCAGGACAGAGCCATGAGAGCAGACTCACTGGATGTCCACGTGGGGGGGGGGGGGTTGACCGAGGTGGACAACATGATAAAACACGATAATGTAATTATGGCATCTGGTCAAAATGTCTCCATCAGTTCAGGGTTTCTTCCCATCTTTGATAACAACCAGACCACTTACAGGTCATAACTAACTATTAGTGAAGTCAGCTGTAGACCTGCAGACTCCTGGTCTCTATGAACCATGAAGAAGAACCTCTACTCTGGACTACAGATGTGTGATGAACCTCTCTCGGCCCCCAGAGCCTCCAGTCACGTTTGAGGAGGATCTGAAATGTCTCCCCTCTCAGAAACATGCAACCTCTTCCAATTGGTGTCAAGTGTGTGATTTTAACTTTCCGGTCCACCATCATCATCATCCTCACCTGTGCGATGAAGACCACGTGCTTGCCGCTGAACTTCTTCTCCAGCTCCCTCACAAGTCGCACCTGAATCTTCTGGAAGGACTTCAGCTGAGGAACAGGAACGAAGATGATGATGGCTTTCCTGTTGCCAGTAACCTCGATTTCCTGAGAGAAGAAAATAAATTCAGTATGACAGATCAAGTCAACACAACATCTGTAGTGCTTCCTTCCTTTATAGTGGCTGGTGAACCTCAGGATACCAGCCACTGGAGAAGAAGACAAACAGTTTATTTTCCTGCTGGTGAGTTCAGGTGCTTTTAGTTTCAGCTTAGCAGGACGTTCCAAACCACCAAACCAAAGAGTTCAATAACACTCAGTCCAGAGCGAGACTACATCACTGACTGACTGGAGGCTGTGCACTGCATGGTTTAGCTCCCCAGTAACGGCCCAAAGGACTCTGGGAAGATGTAGGAATATGCAGGACGCCCGTCCTCGCCGGCCGACAGCCGGGGACAGAGCTTCATCTCCAACGTTGTGGAACGGGATTGTACGTCACAGCAGAGCTACGCTCCCATACGCCACCAGGACAGAGCCATGAGAGCAGACTCACTGGATGTCCACGTCAGGGGTCTGATAAAGCATCAAGTCTAACAAGCACACAAAAGATACTAACGATGGTTATAAGTAGAAACGCCCCACCAGACTGACTCATTTTAACACTCCTACCTTTGCTGCAGTGATGTTCAGCTCTCTCAGCTGAGCCTTGAGGTCAGAGTTCATCTCCAGCTCGAGGAGAGCCTGCAGGGAATCAAACACCAATCAGCAATCACAGGGAAGAGATGCAGCATGTAACACATCTGAGATTTTACCATTACAGATGTGACAAAGGTACATTCTGTTTTACTAGTATTTCTCTACAATACTTCTTGGATCAGTCAATAGTGAGATAAGCTGCTACAATGATGGGCTGGGAGGGGAAACCTGCACTCTGAGGACTCCATGGCCCGTGATGGAGAACCGGTGGAGTAGATGAGTTTATTTTCTTACCTGGGAGATCCCAGACTCAAACTCGTCTGGCTTTTCGCCATTGGGCTTCACGATTTTGGCGCTGGTACTGAACATGGCCTTTGTCTCTGGACAGGGAAACAGGACAGATGGGTTACACACACGAGGACATGATTCCTAGAAGAGCTCCTTCCAAACAGCATGAACGTGCTAAGCTAAAGCAATCTGACACGTTCAGTGCTAGCCTGAAGTAGCTAGGATAACGTTGACGTTTCTTGGTGGGAAACATGTTTGCTAAAACCGAATAGTTGAATCACCAGAGCCAAAATAAACGTGGCTACTGCTAAAGAATAACGAAAGCACATGAGTTCCCGAGTCAGTAAGCTGCTACTGCCGGTTAGCCCAAGCAGGGAGAACTTTACCTTACATGTAACTTAGCTGGCTAAGCTAGCCTGCGCCCGTCTCTGCTCGGGTTTCAACGGCTAGTAAGTAGTGGCTAGCATGGTACCGAAGGGCTAGTAAGTGGCTCGTATGGTACCGAACCAAGTTACATTTCATAGAAAACGAGTCGTATACTAGACTAAACATATTGAACTGGAGGCAGCGTCCTCCTGCCGCTGTCCTGGCTAGTATCTGAACACACGCATGGGCCCGCTAACGTCTCCCTCTCACACAGAGTCCACCTCAGCTAGTCTACTACGCTTTATATTGCGATATAAAACGTCCATCCAACGCCACAAATGAGACAATCTAAGGCATCAGTGGCTTAAGATGCATTACGAAAGAAAAATAAAGCCACGTAACGCCATTAAGGAAAGTTTAGACATAAAATAGGCAGCCCTGTGAAAAATGTCACAACCAACCTCTGTCAACGACGGCCAAGGAAGAGGCCGGAACATCGCGAGAGTTGCATTAATCCACGGTGGGAACATATGGGAACATCGCGAGAGTTGGATTGATCCACGTTAGGAACTACATGATTGTCGCGAGAGTTATAGTAACCCATTGGGGACTATGGGAACACCCAAGTGTCGTCCATGTCAATAGTTGTTGTTTCCTTAGCTCAGAATGCAGCACTTTGCGTAATTCAAACAGTGTTTTTATTGTGGACACTTATCTGGACGGATATAGCAGAGCAGTGTCCTGTTAATCACACATTTATTTTATAGCGTTTGTAATTTGTCTGTCAGTCAGAGAGCTTGCTGCAGTCAAACAAGCTAGCTAGTAGCTAACGTTGCTAGCTCACTGTAAAGTCTGTGTGTTTACTGCACTGTTGGACCTCTAGGTCGCCTAACATTTTCATAATTTCATAGCAAAAACATTGACCAGTCAAACAGAGTGTGATTCTATTGTTTTAAACAAACAACAATGGTAGGCGTTCCTACGTTTCTAATCTGAGGTATGCTGAGGCTGACTGGTCTTTACAGAGTAGTGCGCAGGACAGTCTGCATCGCTGCTGACGACATGGTGAAGGGCAAGTTTTTCTACTCCGTGAGGAAAGGATTCAAACCGGGAGTCTACACAACCTGGTGAGGCTGGTCAGGTTTTTACGTCCAAACCTATCCAGTATTTTCCCGGACACTAGAGTCGTTAGCCCTGAGGTGTCCTAAATTATGACTTGCCAGACTCCATTCATTAATCTGTCAGTTTAATACTGCCTTGCTTATTGGTGAAAACACCTCAACTATAGAACATGACTTAAAAACGTTTGCGAATCACAAGATAATTTCTTGTTTTCCCTGTAGGGATGAATGTAAGAGCCAGGTGGACAAGTTTCCATGTGCCAGTTATAAGAAGTTTGCCTCAGAGAAGGACGCCTGGGCGTTCTTCAGAGGAGTCGACCCAGCACCCATCCCACAGGTGAACAAGGGTAGGCTGGACTGTCACTAAAATCATGTTTTTAATTGTGATGAATGTTTTTCTTTTGAAATAATCCATACATACGTGGAGCCACGTCTCCGCTTAGACATTTCTGATTCTTCTTCCTCTGTCTTCTGACGTCAGAAGCTCCGAGTGGTGAGACGCCGGCCGGTCTGCTTCCTAAACGAGGACCGGAGCCCCTGGAGTACATCCCGATTGGTCGGAAGAGATGTCACTCAGACGTGGAGACGGAGTCTCAGTCCAAACGAGTCAAACAGTCGGAAGAAGACAGTCGCTCGTCTTCAGAAAACCCTGATGGATTCACATACATGGGTAAGATGGTGATACTGGGGGGGTCAGATGTATGAGGCCAGCAGCTTCTAAAGGAAGAAAGAAATGATTTCCAGTGGATCTCTTAGATCAGTAGATCACCACAGTGCTGCAGACCCGGGTTTCATTCACATTTAGTCTTCTGGATTTAAGTCCATTAGACGTTGTGAGGTCAGAAACTCTTCTTCTTTCTTTTCAGTGAATCTCTTATTCCAGAGTCCCGGTCCGGGGTCCTGGTCCGGGGTCCCGGTCCAGGGTCCAGCTAGTATCTAGTCTGGTTTAAACCAGTCTGGCAACATGTTTAACGTCTCTGGTGGTAGTTGACGTTGCAGCACTGAAACTGTTTGGATGTTTGAGCACAATAAAACATCCTGAACATCAGGACTGAACCTCTGGGTGTTTGAGGGAAAAGTACTAAGACACGTTACAATGCAGAACAGGGCGAGTGAACGTCCTGACCAGGTGAAGCTGATGGATTCCTGATGGATCCTAATGGATTCCTGAAACCTCCTTTGCTCATGAAGTGCTGATGGGGCTGAAGGATCGGAGGCGTTGGAGGGTTTGGACTGTGTGAATGAGGTTCTGTGTTTGTGCGTCCAGGCGATGCGGTGGTGGTTTATACCGACGGCTGCTGTACAGCCAACGGACAGAAGGGCGCCCGAGCCGGCATCGGGGTGTACTGGGGTCACGACCACCCGCTGTGAGTTTTACCACATACATGAGGCTAACGTGTTTTATATGTCCAGTAAACTCCCAAGTTTCCTTTCATAATCTGATTATTTTCTCATTCATTGTAGATCTTTTAAAATGGATTTTCATGCTTTATATATTTTCATATGTTATATATTTTATTTTCTATTAATTTTCTGTGTCTCAGTATGCTCTAGTGTATAGATGTACCTTGTATAGTCATCCACTTTAAACTGTAGATGGTTTTTAGCTGATGTCTGACCAGATCCCCCCTGGGGTGATTGAAGTCTCATCTAATCTAATCTGAGTAAGAAGCGCCACAGCGGCGTGCGACTGAAACATCAGTAATTTAATGATTCTGTGTTTCTGCACGTTGGCGTCGCAGTAATTTCCTCTTCCTCTGCAAAGTTTTTGACTTTGACAAACAGATCAGGAGTTTGGATTCAGTCCCTGCTGTGTTTGATCTGCATGAAGCCAGGAGGTGTGAGAGGAGATGGAAGGAAGTAGCTGGGGAGGAAATACTTTTTATTACCTCAGGGAAACATGGAACCCAAGCCTGTTCACTCGTAGTACAGAAAGCATCTCCCCTGTCTGGGAGAAACTGAGAGCAAGAAAGTCAAAGCGGTCCTTAACCGTAACCGAGGGAAACAGGAAGTAGTGGTGATGGTCGTGAAGCTCAGCGGACCGCTAGGGTCGAGCGGTCGCCCTCCCAATGCTTTTATCAATTTGAAATTACTTTGATCTTTGGTCATTTTAAAATGGAGCTTAGCACCAGAAACTAAGGGTTTCCTGCAGAAGGCTGATAGATGGCTGCCTCCTCAGAGAACATGACTCTTCTATTTGAGTTTATTTTCAGTGAGACCAAGGTGTTGAACATCTGCTCCGTTGTGACCAATGAGGAGATTTTATTTTGGGAGCGAGCATCAAATTGTGTGAGGTTACTTGTTACAGCTTCAGCTAAAGACAGACCTCAGCAGAGTAACGCCTCATTTAGCAAGTCCTGCCTTCCTCTCCGTCTGGGATACTTCACCAGCCTGAGACGATACTAAGCAAACTAACTCAATGAAGTTTATTTCCTCTTTAATCAAACAGAAATGGCAGATCAATAAGCATGTTACTTCTAAAGGTATTGGTGTTCATCAGAAGATGAGGTTCATCTCCACTGTGGGAGGAGCCAATGGGTTTTCTCCTCTCCCTCCTTTATTTGATTGGCTGAACCTCCTGGCGGTGACTCATCTGTCTGACTCTGTTTCCTCCAGAAACGTTGCAGAGCGCCTGGAAGGAAGACAAACCAACCAGAGAGCAGAGATCCAGGCAAGCACTCCAATCAGCTTCACATCACAATCAGACGACTGGAGAGGAAACAGTTCACAGACCAAGAAAAGCTTTTAATCTCGGTTCAAACTGAGTAGATTTTTTTTTTTTTACCCCACAAATACAACTGAAGCGTTTTGTTGACATGAGACCGAGTCTGACGAAATGATCGGTTGCATGAAATGACAACAAAATTAGTAAAGTGTGTTTTTAAGGAGAGTGAAGGAACGAAGTCCTGGCTTGACTAAAGCAGACTGACTGGATCTTCTGAAATATTAAATTATTAACTTTTCTCCAATAATGGATATGTAGGGTTTTGGAAATTAAGTCTTTTCTTTTCTGAACATTTAAGTGCTGAAAAAGAAATCCTGTGTGTCACAATCCATACCAGCAGAAAAAAGGCAGTGATTTATTATTTTGTTGAGGAGATGCAGTCCTACTACTGACTTCTTCATGCAACACCATCATCATCATCTCAGAGTATTAATACTAATAATAACAAGTTTTTGTGTCCGAGCAGGCCGCCTGCAGAGCCCTGGAGCTGGCCAAAGAGAAGAACATCAACAAGCTGGTTCTCTACACCGACAGCAAGTTCACCATTAACGGTAAGAAGCCGCCCATGGATGCCAACCTGAACCCCCGCAGCACTGCAGCAGGGTCCCATGGAAAACCTGGGAAAGTCACGTCATTCAAAAAATGGAAAAATGTCTTGCTGATCTTTCCCTCCAACCAGTGAAATGATGTTTTTATTCACCAACCAATTAGCCAGAAAGCTTTGAGCGGAACACAATTCCTAAGACCTCCGGCTGTTTCCTGCAGGCGTCACCAGCTGGGTGAAAAACTGGAAGCTGAACGGCTGGAGGCTGAAATCTGGAGGTCAAATCACCAACAAAGAAGACTTTGTGAAGCTGGACCGACTGAATGCAGAGCTGGAGGTGGTTTGGGTAAAGATCAGTTTCTCTTTCTGTTTCACATAGCTGGGTCTAAATATTAAGGAACCTTCACTTCCTTCTTTTTGGTATTTCAGTGTTTTTCCTTAGAAATGTAAGAGAAAAGTAAATTTAACCACAGAAACTCATCTAGACTAGATATACACATCTAGACTAGCTACACACCACTAGCTACACACCACTAGCTATATACCACTAGCTACACACCACTAGCTACACACCACTAGCTACACACCACTAGCTATATACCACTAGCTACACACCACTAGCTACACACCACTAGCTACATACCACTAGCTATATACCACTAGCTATATACCACTAGCTACACACCACTAGCTACATACCACTAGCTACATACCACTAGCTATATACCACTAGCTACATACCACTAGCTACACACCACTAGCTACACACCACTAGCTATATACCACTAGCTACACACCACTAGCTACACACCACTAGCTACATACCACTAGCTACACACCACTAGCTACACACCACTAGCTACATACCACTAGCTATATACCACTAGCTACACACCACTAGCTACACACCACTAGCTACATACCACTAGCTACATACCACTAGCTATATATCACTAGCTACATACCTCTAGCTACATACCACTAGCTATATACCACTAGCTACACACCACTAGCTACATACCACTAGCTACATACCACTAGCTACACACCACTAGCTACATACCACTAGCTATATACCACTAGCTACATACCACTAGCTACATACCACTAGCTACACACCACTAGCTATATACCACTAGCTACACACCACTAGCTACACACCACTAGCTACATACCACTAGCTACATACCACTAGCTACACACCACTAGCTATATACCACTAGCTACATACCTCTAGCTATATATATCAAGGTTCAAGGTTCAAGGTTTTTTATTGTCATATGCACAACGTTCACAAGAAGCAAAAGTATGCAATGAAATTCTTGTGTCTCTCTGACACCTTACGCTAATGCTAAAGACATAACAGACATAATTTTAAAAAACACAAGAGATATAATAGAAAAAGTATAAAATATAATAGAAAAAGTACAAAGTTATAAAGTACAAACAGTTATAAGTACCAGTTATAAATTATCAAGTATAAAAATTATAAGTTAGGGTTATATACCACTAGCTACATACCACTGGCTATATATATATACCAGTAGCTACATACCACTGGCTATATACCACTAGCTATACCTCATTGTCATTGTTGAGTCCAACTGAGCACAAACATGGAGGGAAGCGGCCCGGACAGCTCAGTGGGTAGAGTATGAGACTCCACCTCAGGGTTGTGGGTTCGAGCCCCACATAGTGTCACCTATCACCGTTTTGTTAATCGTTTTAGACCAAAGCATCTGCTAAACGATAATAAAATGTTGTTGCGTCCCTGCCTGTTCCACCCACCGCCGACAGCAGGATGTGGCGCTCAACGCTCTCGCCAGTAATCCAATCTATCTATCTAATAAAATATATATCAATGATATGTGAAATGAAACTACAGTCAGTTAAACAGTCAGTCAGTTAAGCGGGGAAATACATGTTTTTAAAATATTATTTGTTTAATTCACAAAAGACATTAGCAACACACTTGACCCTTCCTCATCAGCTCGGTCTCTCCAGCCTCGCTTGGAGAGTTTACATCTTTGTCCTCATTTATTGATGACGCTATGTATTATGGGAAATTCCCCCTGAAAAGGGATTGCAGACTCGCTAAAAGTCTGCATGGAAGTTCCCATCAGAGCCCCGAAACACTTGCCTGGTTGACTCTGAGATTCAGCCTCTTTCCTTGTCTCCTCCCCTTCCTTCTTCCTCTCCATCCTTCTCTCTTTACTAATCGTCTCCCTCCTCATCTACTTCCCCTTATGCTTCCTCTTCTCCCACCTTGTCCTTCCTTGTCCTTCCTCGCCTCCTCTGCTTCCTCCTTTTGTCCTTCATCATCTCCCTCCTTGTCTCCTCCCCTTCCTTCCTTCCGCCTGTCTTTAATCCTCGTCTCCTTCCTCTTCCTCCTCGTCTCCTTCCAGCTTCATATCCCAGGTCATGCTGGCTACAGAGGCAACGAGGAGGCCGACCGGCTGTCCAGAGAAGGAGCAGCAAAAACTTTAGATTAGCTAAATGGAGAGGCGTCACAGCTAGCATGGCGACATCATAATGACATCATACTGACATCATACTGACATCATAACTCTTTGTACTTTGCATTCTTGGTGAGCAGCTCATCATATCAGCTGGTTTATGGATTTAATATCCAAATTGATCTCTTGAAAGCTTCTCCTTCATTTCCAGTGGTGTTTGTGCTGATCAGTGACTCAGTGAGTTCATGTGTTGAGTTATTTTGTTTTGTGTTTCTCTTAATAAAGTTTGATATGTTTTGACTCGAACCTTCATTCTGGTTTGGATTCAGATTGGATGTAAAGCGACAAATTATTCAACCACCTTGACATTTATACTTTTTGTCGTCTTACAGCCTCAATAGAAACTAGATTCTATTGAGTTTTTGTTTTTTTTACTACTGTGTATATATATATATGTTTTTTATTTTATTTTTTATTTTTTACAAATTGAATAAAAATGAAAAACTAAAATGTTTTGAGTCAAAGTATTCAACCTCTTTCTGACACTGGATTTACCAAGGTTACTATCATGAACTAAGATGAAAACTATGTTTAGGGTCTGGGGAAAAAACAAACAACACAAACAAATCAAATAAAGAAATAGACAAAAATATTATTTACTTGTAAAACTAAATAAAAATGTTTTTGTTTATTGGCAGGGATAAAGAAGGAATTTTGAGGTGAACTTTAAGTTAGTTGAGGATGTATTGAAATATTGTAAATAAATTTGAAGAATTCATGATTTATAGTTTATTACCCAATACCTATTGCAAGCATATACATTATACCTGTTTTGAACAATATTGCTATAAAAAAAAAAATACAATTCTGCCAAAAACACAAACTAGAACTGAAACTAAATAAACGAAACCTAAGCATCTTAAAAAAGAAAACCAACATCACTGCTATTGTGTTTGGTTGTGGGGTGTAATTCTCTCCACCGGCCAGCAGGGGGAGCTGCAGGTTACTAATAGAGATCAGAGAGCGAGTGTGTCTCTGAATCCAAATCCTCCCTCCAATATGCCCCAGAGGGAGCAGTAATCCCTCTCGGCGCCTGTAATGCGGCATAATAACGAACAGAAATTAATTCCCCTATCGCAGAATCTTTCCCGGGGATTATGGCGCCCGGTGTGACCGGTAGTTTGGACCAGTGGTCCCGTTAAGTCCCGAGTTCCTATGCTGTCTGTGGGATTGTACTTGTGTCATTTATTGCTGGAAGTATGCTCCGGCATGGACTGGAACTTATCTGCACCCTGTTTCCCCTGGAGAATTACAAGGGAGGCGGAAAGATTTCATCTCTGCAGCACTTGGAGAGAGCGCTGCCGGCGGAGGGCGTCCTGCCGGCCGGTGGACGTCCTGCCATCCGCTAAGCCGTCTAGACAGCCGACAGCAGACCGACGTGTTCCAGAGAAATAACCACGGCTTTGTTTCTGCTGCTGGAAAGAAAAGAGAGAGCGAGAGAAAAGATAGAGACTCCAGTGGCCTTTCGCCTCCTCCTCCCCACCTCCTCCTGCAGTTGCCGGCGTTGGAAACCGGAGGACGGTAGGAGTGCCTCGCTCCGACCTTGACCGCTGCCTCCCGGCGAGCGTGGGGCGTCGCGACCCCGCCCCAGGCAGCCGAGGCTGAGAGATAGCGCCTCTCAGAGGTCAGAGGTCGCTCTGCAGCAGCTTCACCTCCTTGTTGGCTGAGCCTCGTTAGCACTCCTCAGCGCACACACACACACACATGCCTCCTCAGCAGATGCGCCTTGGCATCCGTCCGTTCGATACCCGGCGCTGCCCTGCTGGAGCCATGCTCTGCCGGTCGGTGATGCTGGGGGGGGCAGGGGGGGGGGGGGGCTGTTCAGACTGCAAAGTTGATGCAACGCACGCAAACAAAGTTAACAAATCAGACAGTAGAAACATCCTCCATATAGTTTGGAGTTTTTAGACGATTAGCGGCTTTGTTTCCTGGTGGAAAACAACCAGAATGTTCTGTAGAGTTGAAGAAGTCTGACTTCACAGCAACATCTGACATCTGGTGAAGCTCCTTGCAGCACTGAGGGGGAATAGAGGAAACTTCATGCATACACTGAATAACCAAACAGAGTAGAAGTCGATCCTACTCTGACTCTCATGTCCATCCAGTATTTCTACTTTTCCTGGAAGACTCCTGATCTTCTCCGAGGCCTTGAGCTTAGTTCCTGGTTGATGATCTCTTTAAGGACTCGCTGTTTTTCACTTCTTTTCACTGCGCAGGACCACCAAGTTGGACCACCTCAGGCATGGCCGTCAGTGGTAGCAGCAAGATGACATCCAGTTCTTCCACGTTTTCAGATGTGACTTGAACGCAGTGTTAGATCCCAGCACTCCATAACAGAATAACATGGTGATCATGTGATATAGCAATGTGGCGTGTTTGGAACTGGAGTGGTCAGAAACTGTCCTGTAACTGAAAGGTTGCAGGTTCAAACCTCTGTCCTGTCAGCCAACAACCCCCACACTGTTAACAAGAAGGAAGGGTTCTGTATCGAGCCAGAAAAGGCTTCTACTGTAGCAGAACCCTTCATGGTGCTGTAAAGAACCATTTAAGAAACCACGAAATGCTGCAAACCAGCAGGATTAACAGTCCTGGGCTCGTCATTACAGTTCTGTATTGACCTACTGCCCGAAGAACCCTGAAGAACCCTCCTTCTTCTGGGTGTACCAGCGCTCATTGCAAGTCAGTGTGGATAACAGCATCATCTAAATACCTAAAGAGAAACCTGCCGTTAGTTTGCGTGATGTCATTAGTGCACATCTGGTGTCGACGCCGAGCCGAGCCCGCCTCCCCTCCGGGCGCAGAAATTCACTGCAAATTTTCCTCCATCCAATCCGGTGGCGGTGTTTACACGGGGGCATCCTATCTGATGTGGCATCAAGGGGAAGGCTCGGCTCAGCATTGGGGGGGGGGGGGGCGTAATCAAAGCCAGCGGATGGAGCGCCTCCACCGAGCGAAGTGGCATCTCTGAACAGACGTGGCATCTGTTTCCATGACAGCTGTCTGCATCCAGCTCCAAACCCAACTCCCCCGTCTCCTCCGATACCGACCTGACCGCTTCATACGACGGCGGGAGGAAAAAACCAACGGTCCTGTCAGAAATACACACCCAGAAGAAGGAGGGTTCTTCAGGGGTTCGGTGGTTGGGGTAGTGGTTCTCTGTAGAAGCTCATGGACTCGTAAGAATCCTCTGGTTTGTTGAAGTCGGGTTCTCAACCACGTGGCACCATGACCCAGACGTCCACGAGGTTTCATTCCAACCAATCACGACAGCAGCTCATTTCGCCGGTGAGTTGACGGTGTTAGGTGTTATACAGGATCTCCATTTCTGCAAAGGTGATCCAAGATCACGATTTAGGATCTTTACCGTAAGAGGACTTTCCATCTGTCCATCATGACGCCTGACTCAACAGGTCCTTGGTCTTGGAGAGCCGGTTGAGAATATGTCAAGAAAAGACAGAAAAACACTTAAAACACTTAAAATAGAAAAACTGGCAAATCAGGATGAAGAACCCCGCGTGGTGCTGTAAAGGTTCTGCAGATTTGGGACATTTCATGCACCAGAAAGGTCCTAGATAGAACCATTTGAGCATGGTGCCATAGAGGACATTCTTGAAGGGTTCTTTACAGCACCGTTATGGATGGTACTGTAGAGATCCTTTCTTAAACCGTTTCTGTACAGCATCAAGAACCAGTTTCTGGTACTATAAAGAACCTTTTTTTTCAAGAGTCTTCTCTCTCCCGGGAACAACAGCAACACGGTTGTTGTTCTCGTCACAACATCTCCTCGTCATCGTCCTCCAGTTAATTGGTTTGCGGGTTAATGAGGGTCAGCGTGGCGAGTCTGAGGTAAACAGTACTGAGATGGACGAGTTTCATGTGAACACACCGCGAGAAGAAAGATGAAAGACAGGTTACTTCATCAGCCTCTACCTGTCTCTCTCTCTGTATCAGATCCTGTCTGTCTCTCCTGTCTACCTCTACCTGTCTCTCTCTCTGTATCATATCCTGTCTATTTCTCTCCAGTCTTCCTCTACCTGTCTCTCTCTCTCTCACTGTATCATATCCTGTCTGTCTCTCCTGTCTTCCTCTACCTGTCTCTCTCCTCTCTCAATCTCCCTTCTCTTTCTTTCCTCTTTCCCTTCTGGAGGGACTACATCTCCCAGCATGCCCTGGGAGCGCTTGGGGATCCCTCTGGAGGAAGCTGCAGGCCACTGGTGCCACCAAGACGCTGACGTGGAGAAGAGGCTGGGAGATGAAAACCTCTTAACTCAAGGTCTTAAAAGGTCTCGGATGCAGTTGAAAACATGTAAGTCTTAAATTCAGTTCAGAGGTCTTGGTGCTGTTCAGTCATCATGAAAGCATGAAAATAAAACTCATCATGGAAATACTTGTACTCACTGAGTACTCGTACTGTGTTTCTGAAGTGATTCCTAATATGGTATGAAACATTTCAAAATAAAAGCCTCTATAGAGTTTCCTTCAGTACGACGTCTCCAGTAGAACTCAACAGTGGTAGTTAGTAGTATCTCAACCTTACTACAAAACACCAGGTAGTAATACTGATCCAAAATGGATGTACAGCGTAGTAGTAGTGGTAGTAGTAGTAGTAGTAGTAGTGGTAGTGGTAGTAGTATTAGTAGTAGTAGTAGTAGTAGTGAGAGAGAGAGAGGAGGAGGTGGCATGGTCCCTTTAAAGGCAGTGTCTGGTTGGCAGGTGTGGCAGGGCCCCGGTAGGCCCTGGTACCGGTAGGCCCCGGTAGGCCCTGGTACCGGTAGGCCCCGGTAGGCCCTGATCGGCCCTGATCGGCCCGGTGTGCCGTAGTGATGCCAAGGTCGGTGGGTTGCAGCGCTGCAGTGCCATCCATCACCCGCCACGGTCTAACTATGCAGCAGATTCCTAACCAAGCGTGAGATGTCATTACGCAGATGGGAGCTCCAGGAGAGAGAGGGAGAGTGTGTGTGTGTGTGTGTGTGTGTGTGTGTGTGTGTGTGTGTGTGAGAGAGTGTGTGTGTGTGTGTGTGTGTGTGTGTGAGAGTGTGTGTGTGTGTGTGTGTGTGTGTGTGACTGGGTCGGGGTCTGGGTCTCTGTGTGTATTTGTCTGTCTAGGTGTGTTTGTGTGTCTTTATCACTGTTTCTGTTTGTGTGTGTGTATGTATGCGCACACAGATACAACACTGCTGCCCTTGAGCAAGGCACCAAGCCCCAGTCATGTGTGTGGGGTGATGTATGTGTGTGTGGAAAACTGCATTTCGTTGTCTCAGTACTCAGTGCAGTGCAGTAACAATACAGTTGAATCTGATATAATGTGTTTTCAGAGTCTTCATACAAGGTTTCATCTAGTCTTCCTCACTGTGGTGTTCTTCACTGTGGTGTTCTTCACTGTGGTGTTCCTCACTGTGGTGTTCTTCACTGTGGTGTTCTTCACTGTGGTGTTCCTCACTGTGGTGTTCCTTCACTGTGGTGTTCTTCACTGTGGTGTTCCTCACTGTGGTGTTCCTCACTGTGGTGTTCCTTCACTGTGGTGTTCTTCACTGTGGTGTTCTTCACTGTGGTGTTCCTCACTGTGGTGTTCCTCACTGTGGTGTTCTTCACTGTGGTGTTCTTCACTGTGGTGTTCCTCACTGTGGTGTTCTTCACTGTGGTGTTCTTCACTGTGGTGTTCTTCACTGTGGTGTTCTTCACTGTGGTGTTCCTCACTGTGGTGTTCTTCACTGTGGTGTTCTTCACTGTGGTGTTCTTCACTGCTCTTCCCAGAGATCACCTGTCAATCAAACAGTGTGTCCAGTACTGTGACGTCTTCCTCCTTGTATTTCCTGTTGATGGAGTTTGAGTTCCTGTAGGTGGCGCTCTTTTCTCTGTCTGTTCAGCCACGGTGGCTATCGCTGCTCATGCTAACTACCCAGTTCTTCTTCTGTTGAAACGTAAAACGCATCACTTCCTGTCTCCAGAGGGATTCTCCTGGTAAAGACCTACCTGACACCGGGTGTTGAGAGCAGCAGATGGAGAAGCTTCATGATGGTTGAGGTTGAGGATGTTGAGGTCCAGAGATCAGAGAGAGGAGAGGATTCAGAGGAACTGTTAGATTATTTCTTCTTTCTTTAACTACTCTTCCAAAAGTATCGCTGACATGAAATAAAATTCTGGGCTACTGTTAAAGTAAATGGGCTACCTGTCCATCATCATGAACTCTTGATTTGAAGAGTTTCATACCAAAACAAGACGAGCATCATCTGACAACAAGATCAATCTGTATGATAGGAAGCACAATCCTGTTCTAGAGAGGAACGTTCTCCTGACCGGGTTCTCCGTTATCTGGATCTCCATCATCAAACATCTCAATCCGTCGTTCACCTCTTCACCAACACGATTCATAAAACCGTTTTAATTGCTGCCTTCAGCTTTTGAACGCATCCGTCCTCCTTGTTATGAGAAGAGGTGTATTGTGGGTAGAAACAGCAGGGGTTCGGCAGCCCGCTGTGAGCGCCGATGCTTCAGAAGGCAGGAAAACAAGAGGAGAGACGAGGGAGGAAGACAATTTAAAAAGACGAGCCGGTGGGAAAGACGACAGAGACTCAGCCAGGGAGAGAAGAAGAAGAAGAAAGAAGACGATTGGAGGAAATCCAAGGGAACGGAAAAGAGACCAGCTAAGGAGATAGAAAGAGAGGGATGGGATGAAGAGATGGAATCAAACAGGAAGGAGGAGAGAAGAAAAAGACTCAGCAAGGGGAGAAAGACGAATGGGACGAAATCCAAGGTGGTTGGAGGACCAGAAGAGAGAAATGATGGAGACAGAAAAAGAGCGATAGAAGAAGAGGGAGAAGAAGTGAGAAGAAAGAAGACGACTGGAGGAAAAAGAAAAGAGACAAACGACAAAGAGAAAAATAGATATAGAAGAAAGTGGTGGGATGAGAGGGAAGAGGAGGAGAGGAACAAGGAGAAGAGGAACGAAAAAATAGATGAAGAAAAGACGAGTGGAGACAAAAAAAGAGGGAATCAGTGATGGAATCAGAAAGGAAGGAGGAGAGGAACGAGGGAGAAGACGAACGTAGAGAAGAGAGAAAGGTGTGTTGGCAAGGAGAAGGAGGAGGAGGAAGAGGTGAAGGAGGAGGTGAAGGAGGAGGAGGAGGTGAAGGAGGAGGTGAAGGTGAAGGAGAAGGAAGAGGTGAAGGAGGAGGTGAAGGAGGAGGAGGAGGTGAAGGAGGAGGAAGAGGTCAAGGAGGAGGTGAAGGTGAAGGAGAAGGAAGAGGTGAAGGAGGAGGTGAAGGAGGAGGAGAAGGAAGAGGTGAAGGAGGAGGAAGAGGTGAAGGAGGAGGTGAAGGAGGAGGAAGAGGTCAAGGAGGAGGTGAAGGTGAAGGAGAAGGAAGAGGTGAAGGAGGAGGAAGAGGTGAAGGAGGAGGTGAAGGAGGAGGAAGAGGTCAAGGAGGAGGTGAAGGTGAAGGAGAAGGAGGAGGTGAAGGAGGAGGAAGAGGTCAAGGAGGAGGAAGAGGTCAAGGAGGAGGTGAAGGAGAAGGAAGAGGTGAAGGAGGAGGAGGAGGTGAAGGAGGAGGAAGAGGTGAAGGTGAAGGAGGAGGAAGAGGTGAAGGAGGAGGTGAAGGAGGAGGAGGAGGAGGAAGAGGTCAAGGAGGAGGTAAAGGTGAAGGAGAAGGAAGAGGTGAAGGAGGAGGAAGAGGTGAAGGTGAAGGAGGAGGAAGAGGTCAAGGAGGAGGTGAAGGTGAAGGAGAAGGAAGAGGTGAAGGAGGAGGTGAAGGAGGAGGAGGAGGTGAAGGAGGAGGAAGAGGTGAAGGAGAAGGTGAAGGAGGAGGAAGAGGTCAAGGAGGAGGTGAAGGTGAAGGAGGAGGAAGAGGTGAAGGAGGAGGTGAAGGTGAATGAGGAGGAAGAGGTGAAGGAGGAGGAAGAGGTGAAGGAGGAGGTGAAGGAGGAGGAGGAGGAGGAAGAGGTGAAGGAGGAGGAGGCGAGAGGAGAGGATTTATGTATGAGGAGGGTGAGAGCACCGGAGGTCAAGGTAAAGTGGAGAGGAAACCAGATGAGGCTGGTTTGACAACCTGTTAACATGTTGAGATGAACACTAGAATATATTTATCATAGTACTGGTACTGCACTGTAGTACTAATACTGTACCATAGTACTAATACTGTACTAGAGTACTACTACTAGTAGCTGCAGCCTCCTGTCTCCTAGTTGAGATGCTGCTCAGGTCTCTGAGTTCTTCCATCCAGACAGAAGCTGCTTCCTGCATCCTCAAACGTCCTCCGACAGCAGGGAGCCTGAACGCATCTCACCTGTACCTTCACCTGTTAAAGCTGCTCTACGTCATCTTCACCTGCTGGATTGCTTTACGGCACCAAACAGGAAGAGGGCGCTGTTCTTCCAGTGCTAACGGAGATAAAGATAAAGAGTTTCTGGAGACGGCAGATGGAGGAAGGAGAGAAAGGAAGATGGAGAAATCACTTCAACATGTTGATCCTCTTCAGGAGAGACAAAGACACCAGGGAGGGGGAGGGGGGCAGGAAGCAACGGGGCTGATGGGAAATGTAGTCTTAATGTGGAGAAATCACTTCAACATGTTGATCCTCTTCAGGAAAGACAAAGACGTTTGACTGAAGCGGAAGAAGGAAGGAAGGAAGGAAGGAGGAAGTAGGGAAGAAGGCAAAGAGAGAACGATAAAATCCAGGGTCAGTCGACCCTTGGTAGGGAGCAACGGGGCTTATGGGAAACGTAGTCTTAAAGGGCCATTAAGTAATGACTTTTATCAACCTCTATGACCAAGGAATCACAGAACATACTCATTTGTGTGTGTGTGTGTGTGTGTGTGTGTGTGTGTGTGTGTGTGTGTGGTGCACGAGCATCCTCATAAGTATCACCATGTGTGTTGGTGCATATACACACTAACACATATGTGTGCTGTTTACATGTCCAAATATAGGAATGTGTGTGTGTGTGTGTGTGTGTGTGTGTGTGTGTGTGTGTGTGTGTGAAGGAGGATCTGAAGTGACAGTAGAGGCTCTCTCTCACACACACACACACACACACACACACACACACTCACACGCTGAGAAACAGACGGTGGATTCCTGTATTTGGCTCGGGCTCAGTAGGGAATCTCCTACTGTGGGCTTCTTCTTCATTCTGGATCTGTCTGTCTGCCCGTCTGTCTGTCTACCTGTCTCTCTGTCTCTCTGTCTGTCTACCTGTCTCTCTGTCTGTCTGTCTGCCTGCCTGTCTGTCTGTCTGTCTGTCTGCAGGAGTTGTTTGTTCTTCTTCATCGTACGGTCACCTCAGCAGGAAACAAGGACAGAAACTGGTTTACCCGTGATGCTGAGGAGGAGGAGGAGGCGGAGGAAGAGGAGGAGGAGGAGGAGGGATGAGGAGGAGGAAGAGGAGGAGGAGGAGGGATGAGGAGGAGGAGGAGGCGGAGGACGAGGAGGAGGAGGAGGAGGGATGAGGAGGAGGAAGAGGAGGA
>JAXDDW010000117.1:1350000-1387500 GCA_034670385.1 Hoplostethus mediterraneus | reverse complement strand
CAGGGAGGAGAGAGAGAGACAGGGAGAGAGAGAGAGACAGGGAGGAGAGAGAGAGACAGGGAGAGAGAGAGAGACAGGGAGGAGAGAGAGAGACAGGGAGAGAGAGAGAGACAGGGAGGAGAGAGAGAGACAGGGAGGAGAGAGAGACAGGGAGGAGAGAGAGAGACAGGGAGGAGAGAGAGACAGGGAGGAGAGAGAGACAGGGAGGAGAGAGAGAGACAGGGAGGAGAGAGAGAGACAGGGAGGAGAGAGAGAGACAGGGAGGAGAGAGAGACAGGGAGGAGAGAGAGAGACAGGGAGGAGAGAGAGAGACAGGGAGGAGAGAGAGACAGGGAGGAGAGAGAGAGACAGGGAGGAGAGAGAGAGACAGGGAGGAGAGAGAGAGACAGGGAGGAGAGAGAGACAGGGAGGAGAGAGAGAGACAGGGAGGAGAGAGAGAGACAGGGAGGTTGTAAATTTAACTAACTTGATATTTCAGTGTTACTATAATAAACTATAAATAAATAAATCAATATTCACTAAAACTGTTCATGACACAGACAGATCTGGTGGAATAGAACACAATAGAACACAATAGAATAGAATAGAACACAATAGAATAGAATAGAACACAATAGAATAGAATAGAACACAATAGAATAGAATAGAAGACAATAGAATAGAATAGAATAAAACACAATAGAATAGAATAGAATAGAACACAATAGAACAGAATAGAACAGAATAGAATAGAATAGAAGACAATAGAATAGAATAGAACACAATAGAATAGAATAGAACACAATAGAATAGAACACAATAGAACACAATAGAATAGAATAGAACACAATAGAATAGAACAGAACACAATAGAATAGAACACAATAGAACACAATAGAATAGAATAGAACACAATAGAATAGAATAGAACACAATAGAATAGAATAGAAGACAATAGAATAGAATAGAATAAAACACAATAGAATAGAATAGAATAGAACACAATAGAACAGAATAGAACAGAATAGAATAGAATAGAAGACAATAGAATAGAATAGAACACAATAGAATAGAATAGAACACAATAGAATAGAACACAATAGAACACAATAGAATAGAATAGAACACAATAGAATAGAACAGAACACAATAGAATAGAACACAATAGAACACAATAGAATAGAATAGAACACAATAGAATAGAATAGAATAGAACACAATAGAATAGAATAGAATAGAACAGAATCAGAGATTAGGTCTCAGTGTTCAGCAGATTGTGACATTTGTCCTTGAGACATTTTACAGCCTCAATAAACCTCACTGTCAGAGAGGAGGAGGAGGAGGGGAGGAGGAGGAGCAGAGGAGGAGAAGAGGAGGAGGAGAGGAGCAGAGGAGGAGAAGAGGAGGAGGAGGAGAGGAGGACGAGGAGCAGAGGAGGAGAAGCCGGCAGCCCTGGTGGTGTTCTACCACCATTAACAAGTTCATTCATCTTAACTAACTTCTGTTTTGTCTCAGAGTTCGTTACCATGCAGACATGATGTACCATACACAGGGGGTATATGGAGGGGTATGGGGTAGATGCAGGGGTATGGGGTATCTCAGGGTACATGGGGGTATATGGAGGGGTATGGGGGTAGATGGAGGGGTATGGGGGTATATGGAGGGGTATGGGGTAGATGCAGGGGTATGGGGTATCTCAGGGTACATGGGGGTATATGGAGGGGTATGGGGGTAGATGGAGGGTATGGGGTATCTCAGGGTACATGGGGGTATATGGAGGGGTATGGGGGTATATGGAGGGGTATGGGGTAGATGCAGGGGTATGGGGTATCTCAGGGTACATGGGGGTATATGGAGGGGTATGGGGGTAGATGGAGGGGTATGGGGGTATATGGAGGGGTATGGGGTAGATGCAGGGGTATGGGGTATCTCAGGGTACATGGGGGTATATGGAGGGGTATGGGGGTAGATGGAGGGTATGGGGGTAGATGGAGGGTATGGGGTATCTCAGGGTACATGGGGGTATATGGAGGGGTATGGGGTAGATGGAGGGTATGGGGGTAGATGGAGGGGTATGGGGTATCTCAGGGTACATGGGGGTATATGGAGGGGTATGGGGTAGATGGAGGGTATGGGGGTAGATGGAGGGGTATGGGGTATCTAAGGGTACATGGGGGTATATGGAGGGGTATGGGGTAGATGGAGTGGTATAGGGGTATCTCAGGGTACATGAGTATATGGAGAGGTATGGGGGTATCTCAGGGTACATGGGGGTATATGGAGGGGTATGGGGTAGATGGAGGGGTATGGGGGTATTTCATGGTACATGGGGGTATATAGAGGGGTATGGGGTAGATGGAGGGGTATGGGGTATTTCAGGGTACATGGGGGTATATGGAGGGGTATGGGGTAGATGGAGGGGTATGGGGTATGTCAGGGTACATGGGGTGTATGGGGGGTATGGGGTAGATGGAGGGGTATGGGGTATCTCATGGTACATGGGGTGTATGGGGTAAATGGAGGGGTATGGGGTATTTCAGGGTACATGGGGTGTATGGGGTAGATGGAGGGGTATGGGGTAACTCATGGTACATGGGGTGTATGGGGTAGATGGAGGGGTATGGAGTATTTCAGGGTACATGGGGTGTATGGGGTAGATGGAGGGATATGGGGTAAATGGAGGGGTATGGGGTATCTCATGGTACATGGGGGTATATAGATGGGTATGGGGTAGATGGAGGGGTATGGGGTATTTCAGGGTACATGGGGTGTATGGGGTAGATGGAGGGGTATGGGGTATCTCAGGGTACATGGGGTATATAGAAGGGTATGGGGTAGATGGAGGGGTATGGGGTATTTCATGGTACATGGGGGTATATAGAGGGGTATGGGGTAGATGGAGGGGTATGGGGTATTTCAGGGTACATGGGGTATATAGAGGGGTATGGGGTAGCTGTAGGGGTATGGGGTATCTCATGGTACATGGGGGTATATAGAGGGGTATGGTGTAGATGGAGGGGTATGGGGTATCTCAGGGTAATGGGGTATATAGAGGGGTATGGGGTAGATGGAGGGGTATGGGGTAAATGGAGGGGTATGGGGTATCTCAGGGTACATGGGGGTATATAGAGGGGTATGGGGTAGATGGAGGGGTATGGGGTATCTCATGGTACATGGGGGTATATAGAGGGGTATGGGGTAGATGGAGGGGTATGGGGTATCTCAGGGTACATGGGGGTATATGAGGTATAATGCTGTAATCAGTTCACTGCAGGAGGAAAACCACTGGGGCTGAGAGAGAGAGAGAGAGAGACCTATACTGACATACTATCTCTCTCTCTCTCCCTGTCTCCCTCTTTCTCTCTCTCTCTCTCTCAGTTTGAAACGCAAGACTGCTAATCCTGTGCAGCGAGGAGCTTTAGGCTTTTAGGAAGACAAACACACACACATACACACAAACACACACACACACACACACACACCCCTGGCTGGGGCTGCTGCTATGCTTCCTATTGAGGCGTGACAGAGCCAAGACCCCCCCCCCCCACACACACACACACACACACACACCAGCTGAAAGCCTATCTCATTGTCTCCACAGCCTGTCAGTGTGTGTGTGTCCTGTTGAAGTGTCCTTGAGCAAGGCACTGAACCCCGACCTGCTCTCTCACTCTGCATCAGCTCAATGATAGAATGTAAAAGTGTGTGTGTGTGTGTGTGTGTGTGTGTGTGTGTGTGTGTGTGTGTGTTCATGTATGTTTGATGTGTGTGTGAATTGACATACATGCATATCCATGAACCTTTATTATTCTCTGTGTCACACACACACACACACACACACACACACACCTCTTCTCTCCCCAGAAGTGTGTGTGTGTGTGTGTGTGTGTGTGTGTGTGTGTGTGTGTGTGTGTGTGTGTGTCCTGAATCCCAGAAGCGCTGGGCGGCTCGTAGTGAACACAACAACAACAAAGCCTTCCTGTTTGCTGCTGCTGTCGCCTCGCCGCCGTCTGAGCCGAGGATTTACACCGAGACACCGAGACAGGAAGTGGTGACGAATTCAACTGTTGACTAAAGGAGCAGTAGAAACTATCTTCATATTAATAGATATCTATTGTGTTACTACATAACCAACCAACCAGCCAGGTCTGATCCACTGTTAGTTAATCATGTCTAAATATATCAGAACAAGGCTTTCAGGAGATGTAGCCCCGCCCCCTCTGGCAGCCATCTTGGAGGTCCTCAGCTCTGAACAGCTGATTGTGTTTCTGTCTCAACAGAATTGAATCTTCATGGTTGATTTCTGTCTGTTTCTACTGAACTGATCATTTCATCACTGATCCATCTGATTGATTTAGTGTTTAGATCATGTAGCTTGTTAGCTAGCTAACCATAGTATCTGGTCAGCTAACCATCACTGTCTTGTTGTGAACACATCTGGTTAGCACACTAGCTAACATATCTAGTAGAAGCTAGCGTTAGCAGTGGCTAGTAGTCCCATGTTAACAGTAACTAGTTAGCTAGCTAGCAGTTAGTTCAGGTGAACTAGCTGACTCTTCTCCAGCTCCAACTCAGAGTGTTTTGGAGTAGAGACTAGGGCTAAAGACAAGACAGTTTACTGAGTCACAGTAACCTACATTTGGAGACAAATCTACCTGATCACACTGATCACTTTTACTGAGAACGTTACTGGAGGATCTACAGACACACCACAACAACCTGGTTCAGACAGTCAACTGGTTCTAGCTGGTTGTTTTCTATATCATCATTATTTGCACACAGCTAATCCTCCATGATGCCTCCAGTCTCTCCAGCAGGTAGCTAATGTAAACATGGTAAATCAGGATGACATGATCTTCTCTTTGTGTTCCTGCAGGAATCCTCTCTGCTGTGAGGAGGAGCTACAGCGTCACGGTGGGAAGACATGAAGCAGTACAGGATAAAACCTGTTTCATGTTGGAGGCGAACTTCAGCTGGAAGAATCAAGATTGAAAAACTCAATCAGAAATGTCACCCAGGTCTGAAGCTGCTGAGTCCCTAATTGATGGTGGATCAATCAGACGGAGCTGGACTGAACATCTTCACTCAGTAATGATCACTACCTTCACACACAACTCCAGGATCAATGCCGTTCCTCTTGGCAGTGAGGCTGATAGAGGCTCTGGATGGGTTTGACTTGATTCGTCTTTTAGATTCTGATTCACTTTTGTATCTTTTCTTTTAATCTTTTATCTTTCTCCACTTTGAATCTGTGCACGTTTTTATTTTGACGTGAAGCACGTGTTCTCTATAAGTGAAGTTTGATTGATTGATTGATTGATTGATTGATTGATTGATAGATTGATAGTGGGCTGGTCCAACGCGTCACCTCCACCTCGGGGGAGGAGCCAGCAGATGAAACACTGAAGCCACGGTGGTTGTGTTTCCTCTCTCTTTGCTCCTCCGTTTCTTGTCTTCTACCTGGCGTCCATTTTGACTCGTCATGGCGTTCAGCAGGAAGCTGCACCAACCGATCACATCGTGCTAAACTGATTGATAATGTTTTTGCACAACTACAGTGTGTCACATCTAGGGGATCTTCACCATCCCAGATGTCCAGTCCAGGTTTGATACGTGACAAAAAAATCAATAGAAACAATTGATCACCCCAAAAAGTGGATATTGAATTTAAAGGTATTGATTGAGGGCAGATCGTCTCGGCTCTGACCTTCTGAAACCCGCGTCACAGTTCTCTTGCTATCTGAAATGTGTAAGCGTAGCGCCCGACGCCCATGCATGCAGCTGAGGAGCGCTCTGCGGCGGCCATCTTTAAGGTCTTATCTCCCTCCCTTATGCCCCCCCCCCCCCCCTAGGGCAGATTCAGCCTTGCTGTAATTGACTTTCTCCCACTGAGCCCGGCTGAAGCCTCGGGCTGCAGAGCTCCACTGTGAGTCTGCTGTCGGCCCGATAAACCCATTACACACACCTACACACCTACACACCTACACACCTACACACCGTCAACCTGCAGCGGAGTGTGTCGCATAGAGTGTGTGTGTGTGTGTGTGTGTGTGTGTGTGTGTGTGTGTGAGAGTGTGTTTGCATAAGCAGTGTGTTTCTCAGGCTGAATTCATCCAGTGGAGTAGAGATGTGCTGTCGAGGTCTTTACAGGTCCAGATCTAAACCACATGGAAATCTGATTTAGCGTGTTCAGATAGCAGGAGGACATTAGCTCCGGTCCACAGAGGGTTTAAAACCTCTCTGTTCCTGTGTGTGTGTGTGTGTGTGTGTGTGTGTGTGTGTGTGTGTGTGTGTGTGTGTGTGTCGGGGGGGTGGTAATGCAGGTCAGAGAGGCATTTGGTGTCATGAAAAAGAGTCAGTGTATCTCCAATCCACATGCAGTAACTGTGTGAGGGATCGACCGATCACCTGTCTGATTGGTGAAGACTTAAACATACAGCAGCACTGAGAGATGACGGGTCACTCTTCTCCTTCAGTGAACCAATCAGGGCCAGGCAGTCCAACAGACTCAGTCCTATCAGGCCAACAGGATGTGACGACGTACGATCCAACAAAACACTTCAAAACTCAGGAGTCAATCAAACTATAAGAGACTCATTTTGACGTGAATGTAATCTGATAGGAGACGTTAATACGTCTACGTCCTTCTAATGATGATAATAAATTCTGTTTATCTTTTCCTCCTTTTCACCTCGTTTCTCCTTCTCTCACTTTCTCATACCCACATTCACTCCTATGGGACTCGCTCTCTCTCTCTCTCCATCAGAGAGGTGTTGGAAGCAGACAGCCTGATCCTGTCAAGCTAACACCAGGGGACAGAGCAAGCCTAACACACACACACACACACACACACACACACACACACACACACAGCAAGCCTTCTATTTTTCACCTTCACATCATACAGTTACACACATTCACACCTGGGAGCTTCCCAGTTCAACCCCAGTCTTTACTGGTGGCCACTGGGATCAAAGAGCAAGGGCTTCTTTCTAGACCGACGATCAACAATCATACAGGAGAAATCCATCAGAGGAGAGAGAGACCGACAGGAGATAGACCAGAATGCAATGCAGCCACAAAACTCTCACTCTGCTATCTCTCTCTCCACCTACACGTAAAACCCACAACTGAAATGCTTTGGTACTTTCAGGGACGTTCTGTGAGGGTTGGTGAAAGGCATTCTGGGAATCCACTTGCAGGAAATCACTAATTGAAATACAGGTAGATGAGGCAGGTTGGAGGAAACTGGGTACACCAAAAAAGTAAATAACAACAGTACAATAACTCCTTGAATAACTCTGATCTAAGAGTGGAAGAGGATCTGAGGGAGTTTAACCTTAAAGAGAAGTTCCTTCCTGATGGACATAGAGCCTTAAAGAGTCCTGATGAACTAGAGCCTTAAAGAGTCCTGATGGACATAGAGCCCTAAAGGGTCCTGATGGATATAGAGCCTTAAAGAGTCCTGATGGATATAGAGCCTTAAAGAGTCCTGATGGACATAGAGCCCTAAAGGGTCCTGATGGATATAGAGCCTTAAAGAGTCCTGATGGACATAGAGCCTTAAAGAGAGGTTCCTGATGGACATAGAGCCTTAAAGAGTCCTGGTGGACATAGAGCCCTAAAGAGTCCTGATGGATATAGAGCCTTAAAGACTCCTGATGGATATAGAGCCTTAAAGAGTCCTGATGGACATAGAGCCTTAAAGAGTCCTGATGGACATAGAGCCTTAAAGAGTCCTGATGGACTAGAGCCTTAAAGAGTCCTGATGGATATAGAGCCTTAAAGAGTCCTGATGGACATAGAGCCCTAAAGAGTCCTGATGGATATAGAGCCTTAAAGAGTCCTGATGGACATAGAGCCTTAAAGAGTCCTGATGGACATAGAGCCTTAAAGAGTCCTGATGGACTAGAGCCTTAAAGAGTCCTGATGGATATAGAGCCTTAAAGAGTCCTGATGGACATAGAGCCCTAAAGAGTCCTGATGGATATAGAGCCTTAAAGAGTCCTGATGGACAGAGCCTTAAAGAGTCCTGATAGACATAGAGCCTTAAAGAGTCCTGATGGACATAGAGCCTTAAAGAGAGGTTCCTGATGGACATAGAGCCTTAAAGAGTCCTGATGGACTTAGAGCCTTAAAGAGTCCTGATGAACTAGAGCCTTAAAGAGTCCTGATGGACTTAAAGCCTTAAAGAGAGGTTCCTGTTGGACAACTTAACCCATCCATCAAGTCAGTATCTCCTTGGAACATTTGACAGAACTGACTGAAGGTGAAAAAAAGAAGCCAGCGCTGTAGAAAAAGGCTTCTGGTGGGCAAGCAGTGTTTCCACTGGAGGTTGAAACAGCATTTCTTATCAACAGGAGTCAAGTTTTATTAGCAGTCTGGATATCATCTAATTTTTCAGCTCTTTTCTCTGAGGGAAAGACCTTGAACTGAATCACCTGAAAAACCTTTCTGCTCTAAGAATACCACGTTCACTACCATGACCACGGCTCTTCTGACAAAATGACTGCTAGCATGAAAATAAAGCACATTGTGTGTTATGATAGAACTTATGATAGAGCAGTGCTTATAAATGTACGAAAAAGTACAAAAAACTGAAAAAAGCATTAGTTGAGTGTTGAGTGGAAAATACTTTTTCCGCTTTGGGTGTTCGGAAAGTATCACGTATTTTAAATTTCCATCTAGTTGAGATCTGTTGGCACTAAAACATCCTCCCTTTATCACTCTATTTTTGCAGCTTAATTGAGTGGAAAACATTATGAAGGTCAGAGAGAATACAACTCCTGTTACCTTGGTAAAAACATGAAATGATGAAGCTAAATATAAAAGTCAGACCCGCTCCTTTTAAAAATGATTGACGGCAGAAAATTAGAGTTAATTATGGTACAGATTAATATTGTGAATATCAGAAAGTCTTCAAAAAGTCTCAGCATCTTCTCTCCTGGAGGAAAGAAAATAATGACTACGCCTCAGAGGATCCAGTGTCCGTCGGTTCTGTGTCCGTCCATCAAACGTGATGTCTTAGACACCGCTGGTCTCACCGTGATTGGCCAGATGGGGGCGCTATAACTAGGGGGGCAAATTTTCTAACTTTGAAAGGCTATAACCGCCACATCACTGGTCCAAAATGTGAGGCTTGATGCATTTTGACACTGTGCTCTCATGATAAAAAACAACAACGATTGGCCAGATGGGGGCGCTGCAATTAACAAGCAACTTTTCCAACTTTGAAATGCCATAACGGTTAAGTCCACAAATCCAGCTCTCCTTACAAATGACACTGATCAGCCTGATGAGGGCGCTGTTTGGAGGAATGGTGCATCTTGTTGCTGATTGGTCCAAGAGCTCCTGCATTGTTAGTGGGGGGGGGGGGGGGGGGGTATGACTGTTGTATAGTTCATGTTTTAAAACCAAACAATTCATCATCTCAACTTGGTTTGAATGTATGAAGTATTTTCTATTGGTTGGTTTGTTTTTGCTAATATTGTTTATATTATATATAGAGAGAGAGACAGATAGAGAGAGAGAGACAGAGAGAGAGACAGATATATATATAGAGAGAGACAGATATATAGAGAGAGACAGACAGAGACAGAGAGACAGACAGAGACAGAGAGACAGCTGTGGGTTTCTTCTCTCAGTCTAAATGTTTTATTGAAGGGAGAGTCTAACTAGGTCAGGCTGCTGTAGCCTGAAAACCAACCTCGCTCTACCGCGCTCGCTCGCTCTCTCTCTCTCTCTCTCTCTCTCTCTCTCTCTCTCTCTCTCTCTCTCTCTCTCTCTCTCTCTGTCCTCAGTTCACTCCTGGTTGCTGTAGATGAAGTCAGTGCAGCCTGGGATTGGAGAGAGAGAGAGAAATGGAGGGATGGAGATATGGATGGATAGAGGGGGAGGGAGGGAGGGAAGGAAGGATGGCGGTAGGGACAGAGGGAGGGATGGAGAGAGGTGGGAAGGATAGAGTGAGGGAAGGAAGTATGGAAGGAGGGAGAGAGAATGGAGGTGTGGAGGGAGAGAAAGAGGAGAGAGGGAAGTATGGAGGGAGAGATACAGAGAGGAGGAAGAGGAATGGAGTGAGGGAGGGATAGAGGGACGGAGAGAGGAATGGACAGACAAGGCAGAGAGACAAACAGACAGACAGGCAGACAGACTGGCAGGCAGGCAGACAGACAGAGAGACAGGCAGGCAGGCAGGCAGGCAGAGAGACAGACAGGCAGACAGACACTATGGAGGGGAATGACAGACTGGATGTGTGATATCGTATCGATCGGTCTTCAAGGCCTCAGACTAGTACAATACACACTGTTAAACATGTGTGTGTGCGTGTGTGTGTGCGTGTGTGCGTGTGAGTGTGTGAGTGTGTGTGCGTGTGTGCGTGTGAGTGTGTGTGTGTGTGTGTGTGTGTGTGTGTGTGTGTGTGTGAGTGTCATTAATTCAGTCTGACCAGCCTGATGATTCTCTGTTGCTAATTCACTGAAGGAGACAGATACTACTAATACTACTAGTACTAGTAGTACTACAGGTACCAGTAATACTACTACTAGTACAGTGAAATGACACTGGCTTCTTAGATTGTGCTGTTAAAACAGTGAAAAGATTTACAATAATAATATATAGAAATGAACATGTATATATGTACATGTATATATATATATATATATATGTACATGTATATATATATATATACAAGAATGGAATGGGCCAAGAATATATACAGCTGTACAGTTAGTTAATACTATATAACTATATGACTATGTTATAATATATAATATATATAGTATATAATGTATAATACAATTTAATGTGCTGCCTTACAGTACTACTTCTAGTACTACCATCGACAGTAGCCATGATAGACCAGAATGCATTGCAGCCACCAGACAGGTTGGGGACTGACACAGAAACCCACAGCTGAAAGCAACAAGTTTATGCACGTTCTCTAGGGGCTGTTGAAAGGAATTCTGGGAAACGTAGTAAATCACTGAAGTAGAAGTAGACGAAGCAGGTTGAGGGGAAGTGGGGACACCAGAACAGTCAACACTAACATCAGCCTGGCGACAACAACAGAAATGTTAATAAACCTCCTGGAGTCTGTAGTCTCAATCCAAGACCTCCACTTCCGTTTATCCTTTCATAAGTTATTACTTTTCATTTGTTGTCAGGCGTCAGATTGATTTCCAAATGGTTGTTTGACTTGAAAACTCATAACTTGATATTAATAATCATAGTGTTGATGCTGCCTATACTTAATATAGACCTTGACTAATACTCACTAATACTCACTAATACTCACTTACCCCCTGAAGAAAAAACACTCTCATATTCCGATAGTGATTTACAGTGAGTTTATATTCTGCTGTATTTGTTGGTATCACTATAATATTCAGTATGTCTACTGTCTGTACTGTAGTAAGTTTGTAGTGACCTTATAGGACCTTATGGTGTTGTTTTGCTATGATATGTCTATGATATTCCCGAATATTTGTAGTATTTTTTAAATTATAGTATTACTATAATATGTATTCCTACAGACAGTTCAGAGTTTTGAGTTGAGACATTTAGTTTCTCTCAATGTAATAATAATAATAATAATAATAATAATAATAATGGTGATTGGAGTCCTGATTCCTTTGTTCACACAGAGACCGAACAAAGGGAGTTAGATTCTGACGCATTTCAACGCCTATAGAGACTGTGCGTGTGTGCGCGTGCGTATGGGTGCGTGTGCGCGCGCGTGTGCCTGCGTGTGTTTGTGTGTGGTAGCAGCCCTGCAGTCAGTCTCTGGGTGTTGGTTTGATTTTCCATGATGTGCTTCTGTGCGCTGGCAAATCCCACAGACGAGATCAAACACACACACACACACACACACACAGACACGCACGCACGCACACACGCACCTCCCCACACACACACACGCCCGCGCGCACGTACTGCTGCATCCACTCCGCTCCAGAGACTCCAGTGGGGTTGGCTCTGTGGGGAGAAGACAACTCCATACACACGCACGCACGCACGCACGCACGCGCACGCACACACACACACACACACACACACACACACACAGGCAGCTCCACTGTCTACACGCTTGGAATTAATTCAGGAGAGAGAGAGAGAGAGAGAGAGAGAGAGCGAGAGAGAGAGAGGAAGGGAATGTATTTCCAGCCTTGGAGCTTGCGCGCCGCCGCTGCCTCTGAGGCTTGGCTCGCCTCCGCCGGGTTTGTGCGCGTCCTCGCCCGCCCGGAGAGACAAGCAAGAGAGGAGAGGAGAAAAAGAGGAGGAGGAAGAAGGAGAGGAGAGAAGAGGAGGAGGAGAGAGAGAGGTAAATCCGCCGTCCGTCTTCTTCTTCTGTTGCTGCTGCAGTGTCTGGCTCTGGCTCTCCATCCCTCCTCCCTTCATCATCATCATCATCATCATCCTCTCCTCCCTGTCTGTCTGGGTCTCCCTCCGTCCCTCCATCCATTCCCTCCCTCCCTCCTCCTCTCCTCTCTTCTCTCCATCCATCTCTCCGCCACTGAAGGCATGGCCAGATCCCGATCCCACCGACAAAGAGAGAGAGAGGTAGAGAGACACTGAGAGAGAGAGAGAGAGAGAGAGAGAGAGAGAGAGCGAGAGAGCGAGAGAGAGAGAAAAAACAGCAAGACGCAGGAGGAGAGGGAGAGGGAGAATAGAGGAGGAGAGAGAGTGAGAGAGGGAGGTTGGTTGCAGACTTTCCGACCACTGGCATAGAGAAGAGGAGAGGAGGAGGAGAGGAGGAAGAAGAGAGAGAGAAAAAAGAGAGAGAGAGAGACGCTCCATCGTCGCCATTTCAGTAGGTTTATCCTTCACTTTTCTTCTTTCTTTCTTTCTTTCTTTCTTTCTTATTCTTCTTTCTTTCTTTCTTTCTTATTCTTTCTTTCTGCTGGTGCGTATTGCTGCTGTCTGTCTGGCTCGGAATCGCTATAATACTCCTATACTACTCCTATAATACTCTTATAGTATTCCTAGTATTCCTAGTATTCCTAGTATTCCTACAGCGTCTTATCTCGTGTCAGTGGTACCAAATATTCCTATAGTGTGCAGCGGTGCTCAGTAAAGAGTTTATGGTGACATTGTCTCCTATGGTATCTATATTATCCCCACGGTGTCCCATAGTGTGTCAGTGGTACTCAACATTCCTATGATCTTTCTATAATATTCCTATAGTATCTTATAGTGTGTGACCGGTACTCAAAAGCGAGTTGCTAGTGACCTTATCGCACCTTGTGATATTTTATCCCCATTGGTATCAACTACAATACTCCTAAATATTCCTATAATACTCCTAAATGATCCTATAATACTCCCATAATATTCCTATAATACTCCTATAATATTCCTATAATATTCCTATAATACTCCTATAATATTACTATAATATTACTATAATACTCTTATAATATTCCTATAATATTCCTATAACATTCCTATAAAACTCCTAAAATACTCCTATAATATTCCTATAATACTCTTACAATATTCCTATAATATTCCTATAAAACTCCTAAAATACTCCTATAATATTCCTATAATACTCTTACAATATTCCTATAATATTCCTATAATACTCCTATAATATTCCTATAATACTCTTACAATATTCCTATAATATTCCTATAATACTGCCTATAATATTCCTATAATATTACTATAATATTCCTATAAAACTCCTAAAATACTCCTATAATATTCCTATAATACTCTTACAATATTCCTATGATAGTCCTATAATATTCCTATTATATTCCTATGATATTCCTATAATACTCCTATAATATTCCTATTATATTCCTATAATATTCCTATAATACTTCTATAATATTCCTATTATATTCCTATAATATTCCTATAATACTTCTATAATATTCCTATTATATTCCTATAATATTCCTATAATACTTCTATAATATTCCTATTATATTCCTATAATATTCCTATAATACTTCTATAATATTCCTATTATATTCCTATAATATTCCTATAATACTCCTATATGAACTTATGTCTGTGGAGCACAGGAATGAGTTTTTTGTGACATTATCTCCTATGGTATCTTAATATTCCTATAGGGTCTCACAGTGTGTCAGTGGTACTCTATAGTGACCTTATTGTACCGTATGATATTTTGAACCCAAATGGTATCATTATAATAGTCCTATAATATTTCTACAATATGGCTGTAATATCCCGATAGTCTCAGTGGTGTTATCTTCTATGGTATCACTATAATAGTCCTATAGGGAATGTGGTACTCCTATGGTATCTCTATAATAGTCCTATAGGGAATGTGGTACTCCTATAGTATCTCTATAATAGTCCTATAGGGAATGTGGTACTCCTATGGTATCTCTATAATAGTCCTATAGGGAATGTGGTACTCCTATGGTATCTCTATAATAGTCCTATAGGGAATGTGGTACTCCTATGGTATCTCTATAATAGTCCTCCAGTAGTGAGTTCTTAGTGACATTATTCTACTTTATTGTATTTATTAGCTCCTATGTTCTTCCTGTAATATTCCTATAGGAGCTTATAGTACCCTTATCGTACTCTGCTACTAGGGTTGTTTTTTTTGGTATCTCCCATGGTCCCTTTGTAGCATTCCTATGATATTCCCACAGGTACTTATATATAGCATGGTTCCTCCCAGAGCATCAGGTTTATTAGAACCAGTGATGTAGTGTAGTGGTAACTAGGACCTGATCATCAGAATCCATCACAACCAGAAACAGAGAAATCAATTATATTTATAGAAAAGCATGAGAGTGTATTCACTTTCATAATATAACTTCCATCCGTTTGATGCTACTTATCGGTTTATGTCAGGGGAAAGAAGGTGGTAAATTGAGTGTAGGTGGGCTTGGAGGCTTCTGCTGCACAGCTTCTTCTTTATTGTATTTAAGAGTTCATTTCCAAATGGCTTTATATCTATTTCAGAAAAGTTCAGTCAATATCTTTAAAGTCCAGAGGATCCAGTCTGTAAAAGTCAAATCAAGGACTTCATCCCTCCTCTCTCTTCTCAGTTTGTCAGAGGAAGTATGGTGGCATTTTAATGACAAAAACTCACAAGAATAAGTGAGAAGTTGCCCACGAGCAGGAGGACTGCCCACACATGGAAAAGGCACTGGTAGTTTTAATAATAATAATAATAATAATGCGTTTTATTTCTATAGCGCTTTTCAAGGTACTCAAAGAGGCTTCGCAGTGAAAGGCAAGGTCAAAACAAGAAAGAAATACATGAAATCAAAAGCAGGAAGATAAAATGACTCATAGCAATATAGAAGCAACAATAAGAACCATAAGGCAGAAAATATCAAACAGACACGAACAGATCTAAGAAACCAGAGAAAATGAAATCAGGAAGAAAACTATATACTGGAGGACATTGTCCTCTCCGGTGAGACCCCGCCCCCTTTCAGTCTAACGTGAAAATGAATAGGGGTGTAAAATAATCACCTTTAACTACGTCCAACAGTCGAGGGTTCCTCTATTTCTTTATTGACTGAAGTGATTCTGATGGTTTTAAGCAGCAATTAATACAATAAAAAATCACTAGCCACACTTAGCTTAGCATTCCAGTTAACGCAACAACCGCACTACGTTGAAAGATATCGTTTAACGTTCAGTAATGTGTTAAAATGTGTAATATCTTTCATTATTTCACCATGTTTAAATAAAGAACCCAGAAAAAACATGGATCCAGATTGAATCAGGGCTGTAGTCAAGACCATCTTTGTCGAGACCAAGTCAAGCCTGAGACCAGGTCCAGTCTAATTTGAGTCAAGACCAGGTCTAAAGGGGGTCTTGGTTGTATAGGAGACTGTGGCCTGCTCTGTGACTGTGAGATGCTCGGCTCAGAACTACGGTTACATGCAGGCAATCAGTTTAATCCAGATTCGTTATGTGGAGAAAAACATTTTTAAAAAGTTAACATCCAATAGTGTCCGAGACCGAGACAAGTCACCGAGACCAGACTCGAGTCCTGACTCGAGTCCTGACTGGTGAACAGGTTTCATGAAGTGGGTTGGGTTGCAGTAGAAAAGTTCAGTCGATGGACGGCTGCTTCCTCTTTCTGAACATTATTATAATTAACACAACCTGAAGGAAGGGGCAGCGTTCATCCCCCCACTTAGAGTATCACTAGCTCCAGCTCCAGACCAGGACCGAGACCCGGACTTGGACTCGCAGGAGGGAAGGACCGGAGTGTGAATGAGTTCAGGTTTGGTCCGATGTGGAAAACTGGAACGTTGCTCTAAAAGACTTCCATGGAAGTACTGCTGTGTGGGTGTAGTACTCCATTGGTTGGGGTAGTACTGTGTTAGTTTGGTGTAGTACTGCATTGGTTGGTGTAGTACTGCATTGGTTTGGTTTAGTACTACGTTGGTTTGGATGAAAGTAGTACTGTGTTGGTTGGTGTAGTACTGCATTGGTTGGTGTAGTACTGAGTTGGTTGGGGTAGTACTACGTTAGTTTGGTGTAGTACTGCATTGGTTGGTGTAGTACTGCATTGGTTTGGTTTAGTACTGCGTTGGTTTGGATGAAAGTAGTACTATGTTGGTTGGTGTAGGACTGCATTGGTTGGTGTAGTACTGCGTTAGTTTGGTGTAGTACTGCGTTGGTTTGGATGAAAGTAGTACTGCGTTAGTTTGGTGTAGTACTGCGTTACTTTGGTGTAGTACTGCGTTGGTTGGTGTAGTACTGCATTGGTTGGTGTAGTACTGCGTTTAGAAGAGAGCAGACCTGTTCCTGTATTCCTGTAGTAAAATTGTATGTCCACTCCATATTAATACATAAATACTTATTGCTGTTTCCTGTCTTTAGTTTAACTGAAGCTCTCAAACCAAAGTCACACATCGATCTGTGACTCCAGCTGTCAGATATGATGAGTTATGAGTTATTATCAGTGAATCAACACGGTCAGGATGAACCGTCTGGGAAACTCAGGTCTTGGTGGAGGTCTTCGTCACCCGGCGGTCTGAACCAACCCTTCACCCTCAGGCTGATATCATTAGTACACCATGTTCATCACAATATTAACAATATGGACTTGATTAGCGACAGCAGGAGTGAGTTCATTTCCAAAACTCTATTTATCCATTTTGGATGTAAATCATTACCTGCAGTTCATTATTTAATATCTGTGATCTCTGAGGATCCGGTGTGTTAATCAACGGAGGTTCAGCTCCCTGCTCTCCGTCACGTGGCGTAACGCTGCCAACCCTCTCTGAGAGGAGGTGACGGGAACTCAGAGAACAAGATGGGGATAGCAGGAAGAAGAAGAAGAAGGAAAGTGATTGGTTCACGCCTGCCAGCTGCCAGACAGACAGACAGACAGACAGACAGACAGACACATGGCAACACATACGTACTCTGCCCAGCGAGTTCATCTGCTGCTGTTTCTGCTAAACAAGAGAAACGTTCTGCCAGCGAGGTGAGAACATTCCTCCTGTTTCCTGTGAAAATCATCTTGTTTTGAGTCAGCTGACGTGATGCTGATACTAGTGAGGTGATCTGCTTGATTGAGGCGTCTCTTCATAGAGAACATGTTGGAAACGCTGCTGCTGCATTGGAGACATGAGGAAGAACCTCACCGCTTTGAAGACTTTGACACTTGGTTTGATTTGAAGACTAAATGTCTTGCTAAGGTCGATGGTAGATGGTAGATGTCTTGCTCTCAGCACCGTGGAGAAGTTACTTTCACATTAAGAATAGTTCAGTAAAGACAATAAAAAGTAGGGAGTTGATTCTATCAGAGTTGGTTCCATTAGATCTGATCTTAGAGAGAAAGAGAGAGAGAGAGAGAGACAGGCAGAGGAGAGCTGGTAGACAGAAGGTCATTACTTGAGAGGCTACTGAGAACATTAGAGAGCTGGAAGTCTGCAGTGGTACTCTGTCTGTCTGTCTGTCTGTCTGTCTGTCTGTCTGTCTGTGTACCTGTCTACTTGTCTATCTCAACCTCACTAGCCATTTTCCAACCATAGTATCTGGTCAGCTAACCATCACTGTCTTGTTGTTAACACATCTGGTTAGCACACTAGCTAACGTATCTAGTAGAAGCTAGCGTTAGCAGTGGCTAGTAGTCCCATGTTAACAGTAACTAGTTAGCTAGCTAGCAGTTAGTTCAGGTGAACTAGCTGACTCTTCTCCAGCTCCAACTCAGAGTGTTTTGGAGTAGAGACTAGGGCTAAAGACAAGACAGTTTACTGAGTCACAGTAACCTACATTTGGAGACAAATCTACCTGATCACACTGATCACTTTTACTGAGAACGTTACTGGAGGATCTACAGACACACCACAACAACCTGGTTCAGACAGTCAACTGGTTCTACTGACACATTACTGACTAACATGATGGATCAGGTGGATCCGGTGGATCCGGTGGATCAGGTTGGTAGCAGTGATGAAACTGTCCTCGTCTGAACTCCTTGTCTGTCTGTCTGTCAGAAGTGTGTGTTTTATTAAATCAGAGCTTCTGCCAAGACGTCCGTCGATCTGATTATCTCACTCTGATCAATGTAGGACGTGGAAGTCAGACAGTGGCACACACACACACACACACACACACACACACCCTCCTCTGCCAGGGTAGAGGGAATAAGCTGTCTCCAGGGTATTCAGACTCTATTCTGGAGCTCTGAATGACTCATAGCGTATCACCACACACACACACACACACACACACACACATATTCAGTGTATATATCTATATATATATACAATATATATCTGCACAGTGAGCAATGCATGCACACACAGGCAGGTACAAACACACAATCCTTAGTAGTGTTTCATCGTGGACAGAGCAAGTCTTTTGTGTGTGTGTGTGTGTGTGTGTGTGTGTGTGTGTGTGTGTGTGTGTGTGTGTGTGTGTATTTGCGTATTTGCGTATTTTGGATTCGGCCTCATTTATCTGAATGAGAGTCTGAGAGGAGGCTGGTTCCTGTAGAGTTATGATTTATCAAAAAATTCAATATTTCTTCCATTGACTGTCTGGCTGCTGTGACCTCTGACCCTTGACCTCCTTACTTTTGGTTGCTTGTAATAGAGTGGTGCAGGAATGAGTCCTAAACCCAGAAGGGAGTTAGCGTTTTTCCACTCCCGGTTCCCTGGTCTTGAAGTCAATGGGTTTTTTGAATGTGTTTCTGGTTAGATGCCTGAAATAAGGTCTGTGGTGAACACAAGCTTAAGAGGTTTTCACGTTTTGTTCTACCACATAAAATACGTCAGTAAATACCCCACTTGTGAATTTTGAAGCTTTTACGTGTCTTAAAAAAGGCGGTTGCTAACAAGTGGCTACATGAGACTACAGAGGTTGTCGGGGACATTGAACGCATCATGCTGAACACGGTAACTCATCTACTCACTAGTCCTCCTTTACAGCCTCTAGTTGTGTTTCTACTCTTCCAAACTACCATCCATCCATCCATTTATCAGTTTATAGTATTTTTAGTGGTGGTGACGTTGAAGTCATGTGACCGTGGTGTAGTTCGGTTATAGCCTAGCGTTAGCTTTTTACTTCTGGTGATTGCATTTACGCTTCAAAAATCATAAAGTGGTTTTCATTTGTGAAGATTATCTTGCTGAGCAAAACGTGGAAGTATCATAAACTTCTGTTTGCCACAGAGTTTATTTTCTGCAATAATCCAAAATCCAATGGAAAAATCCCATTGGCTTTTTGTGGAGGGAACCAGGGCGATGCTAACTTCAGGGTTGGCTACAAAGATACGTCATCCCTGCACCACTCTCTGTTGGTGATGAAGACACACACACACACACACACACACACACACACACACACACACCTTGTTCTTCCTGGACAGTAAATCCAGCAGGAAGAAGATTCTGTTACTCGTTACAGATCATTAAAGCGTCATTCTGTCTAGATCGACCCCTAAACCTGTCAATCACAGAGCCCCGCCCCCTGCTCTCCCTTGATAGGAGGAGAGGGGGTAAGTGATGGGAGGGAGGGGCCAGCAGCGACCAATAGGACGCTAACGAGGCGCGTTTTAATCATCATTTATTCATTTATTTATTCATAATAATTTATTTTTAAATTCCACTTGTTTCCAGAACGTTCTTGAATTCAGAGTCATGTCCATGTCATGTTCAACACACCTCCACCTGGATCTACCGTTCCTCTCTGGTTCTCATTTCCCTTCATTTCTCTCTCATCATGATCACTCTGTGTGACCTCTGACCGTTAGCCTCCTTACTATTGGTTGCTTGTAATGCTGCTGATCTGGGATCTGAAGCTGATTCTGTTGCTGTTACTGCACTAGGACTGTTGGTCCCAGTTCTCCAAATTTGAAGGCTGAGGACAATACCAGCATTTTACATTGAAGCTGCCAACAGATATCTTGATGCTTTCAGTCTCATCTCTGAAACATCATTCAGACCATCCTGGGACACGAAAACTCTCCACTGAAACTAATGAAACTCTGGGAGACATCACTGACTTTAAATGAAGAATTAATTTGCAAACACATTATTGAATTTAAAGTTTTTCATCTTATTTTCAGTATTAAAATCAGTGAAAAGCGACATTACCTGGTTTTATCTCATTTGGCACTAGAAGATCACGTTCTGAATGAATTTTTTAGAAACAAGCGTCAATATCATGACATCCATTTCTGTATTGGAAACAAGTTGAATTTATCATAACAAAGATATTATGATATTATTGATATGATACTAAGATTATAGATATTATTATGGTCGACATTATTAGAACATTTCAGGCTGAATATGAGGCTGAATGACGGAACACCACCTGACGTTCCTCCCAGCCGTCGTGTGAAGGACAAACGGAAGCGGATCCTGATCTAGTTGTAAATCATTTATTGATCCAGTTCGTTCGTTAGGTTTGTTGTATTTGTGTTTGTTGTTGAGTTCAGCTCCAACCAGAACAGCTGAGGTCACCGTCTGGTTTCGTGTTCAGGCGTTCTCTATGATTGGTCAGAAGTTAATTGATGTGGCTAATCACCTGATAAGACCAATCTCCATAGCAACCAGGAGTGGGTCTGATGTAGTGAAAGGAGTCAGGGTCTTGGTGCACAAAGCCTGCCAGTTGAATTCTTTGATTTAGCTTGTGTCTTCACACCTTAAACAGAAGGCTGTTGGCTGAAAACCTCCTATGTCCAAAGTGTCAGGAGCTAAGATAAAGCAGCCTCATTTACAGCTTGACCACCATGAGTTTCTCCAAAGGGTTTGAAGGCTTTTATAAGCCCAAGATTGGTAGAATTCTCTCAACCCATAGAGAACCATGTAAACCTTCAACTGAAGTGAAAATATCAAAATTGGAATTACGAGGTTTTCACATGACAACAGTGATATTGTTGCTGAAGTTCTTCAAGGTGGAATGGCCTCATCGCAGTGAGTCTTACAGTGCATACAGCTGCATGACTACTGATCTGAGAGGAATGGTTTCTCTTCTTTTCAGCCATCAGGAGTTTTGTTTTGTAGTTTTAAAGAGTCACGTTTTATGTTACAACGTCTGAACCAACTGAAACAACAACAAGTATGGCTAGTTTGAACTTGGAAGGTCAGCTAGGGTAACTAGCTAAACTGGATACCTTTGGTTAGCAGCAGAGCGCTAGGCTTCATAATGTTAGCTAGCTCCTCTCTAAGCTCTTGTCTTTCTCACTGGGCTTCAGTCTAAAATTACATAGACAGACAAACAGTGGTTCTTTGGCCACGCCCACTGAGGTTTAACTCAACCAATCAGATTATTTTGTCTCCAGAGCAGCTCCGCCTCTGAGAAATGTCTGTAGAACTAAAACTCCAGTCTGTTGCAGTTCTGCTTCTGTAGAACAGATAAGATTAATTTTGTTGATATGTGAGGGGAAATTGGGTCGGTCACCAGAGGATAGGATACAGATAAGCATTCAATAAAATATACAAATGTTAAAGATAGAGCGTCTTCGTGGGGCTAATAAAGAGTTACTGCTGGATAAAAAGAAATTGAAACTCAGTTCTACTACAACCTGAGAGAGAAGATGCTTCGACTACATACTGGCGTTCGGGGAGTCGCTGGTTGCAGATGATATCTGGACTGAATGGAATCGGTCCTGACACTATCTGCAGGCTGCAGAAACACAGGCGCTGCTTTCAGACCCAGCGCTGCAGAAAATCTCCACCTTAATAAGTCATTTAATTTGGTGCTGAGGCTGAAAATCCTATTAATCTTGAAGCAAATGAGCATTTCTTCCAATGGGGCGAGATAATTCAGCTTGTTTCACTACAGATTTTTATTTTAAAATACACTGCAGAATACATCCGTCTTAACGAGTTGGCTGTCTAGTGTATCGTCTGAAAATCCTTTTTTCATTCAAACGGGTGAAACAATCTGCCAATGAAGGGATAATTTAACTTCCAGCATTTTATTGAACCAAGTGAGTTTTTATACCAGAGAGAGATCTGCCCTGGAAGCCTTCTTAGAGACAGATACTACAACGTCACTAGAAAACTCCTGAAATAAGAGAAGCTGCATTGGGAACAAGTGAAATGATCTCACCTCACACACACACATATTACTGTACTAGTGAGGACCTTCCATTGAACACATTCATCTCCTAACTCTGACCTAAACCTAATACTAACACTAACACTAATACTAATACTAACCCTGACCATAAACCAGCCCCTAGTAGAAAGTGAGCACCAGACAAAATATCACTTTGGAGGATTTTCCACATCTTTCTATCCTTGTGAGGACATTTGGTCCTTATACATATAGGGATCTCAGGATGAATGAGACCTGGCAGCTCTGTCTTTGATGGGTCGCTGGTTTGCTCTCGTGCTGCATTCACATTTAGAGTTGGGAAGACGATTCTTGTAACTCACTCGATTCATTGATAGTGAATCGATTCAGGACCGATTCATCTCCATCATAAAAACTGACAGTCTCGTAGCCAACAGTAAGATCATTTGACAAAAATGACCACCCCCACCGCCCCCCATGCTTGCTGTCATGTTGATTTCAATCAAGTGGTTCAACCGGTACCCTGATACCAAAACCTGATCTGTTCAAATCCTATTGTGTGACTGTACATATTTAATATTTAATCTCAAAGTGTCTGGTGGGTTATTTTGCTTAAGTTGTTAAATATGATTCCCAGTGTCAGTGAATAGGAAGCCAAGCAGGGGATGGAGAAGTGATGGGAGCTTCTGACTGAGCTGCTGTATGCCTTCTTGATCTGGCCTTTACAAAACACAGATACAGTACTGTGCAAAGGTTTGCGGCAAACAATTCAGTAAAGCAACAATTCTTTCAAAAATAATGAAATGAAAAGTTTCTAAATATCTGAAGAGGACCAATAAAACCAAATGTACATAAAACAATCAACAATGGTATTAAGTTTTGCTTTAAGGAACACAGTGGTGGCATCAGTTACCAGGTCGCTCTGCTGCATTACCGCAAAGTCGCTCCTGACGCTTTGTCCTGCCCTGAATGCATTTCCCCAGTGTCCCCAGTATCTCCAGTATCCCCAGTGCCCCCAGTGTCCTCAGTGTCCCCAGTATCTCCAGTATCCCCAGTGCCCCCAGTATCTCCAGTATCCCCAGTGCCCTCAGTGTCCTCAGTGTCCCCAGTATCTCCAGTATCCCCAGTGTCCCTGTGTCCTCAGTGACCCCAGTATCTCCAGTGTCCCCAGTATCCCCAGTGTATCCAGTATCTCCAGTATCTCCAGTGTCCCCAGTATCCCGTGTTTCCAGTATCTCCAGTATCCCCAGTGTCCCCGTATCCTCAGTGACCCCAGTATCTCCAGTGTCCCCAGTATCCCCAGTGTCCCCAGTATCTCCAGTATCCCCAGTGTCCCCAGTGTCCCCAGTCTCCACAGTATCTCCAGTGTCTGCAGTGTCTGCAGTATCTCCAATGTCCCCAGTGTCCGCAGTGTCCCCAGTATCCCCAGTGCCCCCAGTGTCCTCAGTGACCCCGGTGTCTCCAGTCTCTCCAGTGTCTCCAGTATCCCCAGTGCCCCAGTGCCCCCAGTGTCCTCAGTGACCCAAGTGTCCTCAGTGACCCCAGTATTTCCAGTGTCCCCAGTATCCCCAGTGTCTCCAGTATCTCCAGTGTCTCCAGTATCTCCAGTATCTCCAGTGCCCCCAGTGTCCCCAGTATCCCTAGTGTCTCCAGTATCTCCAGTGTCTCCAGTATCTCCAGTATCCCCAGTGTCTCCAGTATCTCCAGTGTCTCCAGTATCTCCAGTGTCCCCAGTGTCTCCAGTGTCTCCATTGCCCCCAGTGCCCTCAGTGTCCCCAGTATCCCCAGTGTCTCCAGTATCCCCAGTGTCTCCAGTGTCCCCAGTATCTCCAGTATCCCCACTGTCCCTAGTTCCCCCAGTGTCCTCAGTGACCGCAGTGTCTCCAGTATCCCCAGTATCCTCAGTGACCCCAGTATTTCCAGTGTCCTCAGCATCCCCAGTGTCTCCAGTATCCCCAGTATCCTCAGTGACCCCAGTATTTCCAGTGTCCTCAGCATCCCCAGTGTCTCCAGTATCCCCAGTGCCCCAGTGCCCCCAGTGTCCTCAGTGACCCAAGTGTCCTCAGTGACCCCAGTATTTCCAGTGTCCCCAGTATCCCCAGTGTCTCCAGTATCTCCAGTGTCTCCAGTATCTCCAGTATCTCCAGTGCCCCCAGTGTCCCCAGTATCCCTAGTGTCTCCAGTATCTCCAGTGTCTCCAGTATCTCCAGTATCCCCAGTGTCTCCAGTATCTCCAGTGTCTCCAGTATCTCCAGTGTCCCCAGTGTCTCCAGTGTCTCCATTGCCCCCAGTGCCCTCAGTGTCCCCAGTATCCCCAGTGTCTCCAGTATCCCCAGTGTCTCCAGTGTCCCCAGTATCTCCAGTATCCCCACTGTCCCTAGTTCCCCCAGTGTCCTCAGTGACCGCAGTGTCTCCAGTATCCCCAGTATCCTCAGTGACCCCAGTATTTCCAGTGTCCTCAGCATCCCCAGTGTCTCCAGTATCTCCAGTATTCCCAGTGTCTCCAGTATCTCCAGTGTCCCCAGTATCCCTAGTGTCTCCAGTATCTCCAGTATCTCCAGTGCCCCCAGTATCCCCAGTATCTCTAGTGTCTCCAGTATCTCCAGTGTCTCCAGTATCTCCAGTATCTCCAGTATCCCCAGTGTCTCCAGTATCTCCAGTGTTCCCAGTGTCTCCAGTGTCTCCATTGCCCCCAGTGCCCTCAGTGTCCCCAGTATCTCCAGTGTCTCCAGTATCCCCAGTGTCCCCAGTATCTCCAGTGTCTCCAGTATCTCCAGTATCTCCAGTATCTCCAGTATCCCTAGTGTCTCCAGTCTCCAGTGTCTCCAGTATCTCCAGTATCCCCAGTGTCTCCAGTATCTCCAGTATTCCCAGTGTCTCCAGGATCGCCAGTGTCTCCAGTATCTCCAGTGCCCCCAGTGTCCCCAGTATCCCTAGTGTCTCCAGTATCTCCAGTATCCCCAGTGTCTCCAGTATCTCCAGTATCCCCAGTGTATCCAGTGTCTCCAGTATCTCCAGTATCCCCAGTGTCTTCAGTGTCTCCAGTATCTCCAGTGTCCTCAGTGCCCCAAGTGTCCTCAGTGACCCCAGTATTTCCAGTGTCCCCAGTATCCCCAGTATCCTCAGTGTCTCCAGTATCTCCAGTGCCCCCAGTGCCCCCAGTGTCCTCAGTGTCTCCAGTATCTCCAGTATGTCCAGTAACCCCAATGACCCCCAGTGACCCCATGCTGTTGGGTCCGATGGTCTCCACTTCAGGCCTCATTGTGATGTCACAGTCCAAATAGTTTTTGTTTGTTGGAGGAAAGTTTGGGTTTTGATAAAAGCCCTTTTGTCTTCGCTGAGATGAGAGAAGTTTTCTGCTCTAATAAAACATCGGGCTGCTTTCTGGCTCAGCAGCAAACAAACCAGACCAAACCCCACCTGGCTGTGTGTGTGTGTGTGTGTGTGTGTGTGTGTGTGTGTGTGTGTGTGTGTGTTGTTGTGCTTTCAGACATCTGTGTGCATGTTTGTGTGTGCATTTGTGTTTAAATGTGCATGTGTTTGTATACTTATATGTGTCCATGCACGCTCATGTATATGCTTACATGTGCATGTGCATATTTGTATGCGCACATCTGTGGCATACGTATGTGGCTGTATGCATGTGTGTGTGTGTGTGTGTGTGTGTGTGTGTGTGTGTGTGTGTGTGTGTGTGTCAGTATACAGGCAGCTCTGCATCATATTCTACCAGACAGGCAGAGTGTTGGTGTGAATACTAAACAGCAGCAACCTCCTGTTCACACTGCCGGTTCACACACACACACACACACACACACACACACACATAGTTGGGAGTTAAAGCCCAAATATATATTTTTTTCATTTATTTGAGTTACCATCACTCTCATAACAGCAGAATAAATATTACAACAAAAAAAAACGTGGAGTTCCAAGACACTAAGAACATATTAAAAACATACATAGACACGCAAACACACACACACACACACACACACAGGCAATTCAGACACACTACAGCTCACACAGTAATAATGTTTCCCAGGTTCTGCTGTTCTGCTGGAGGAGTTTTCAGCTGAGCTCTTAATAACAGGGAGGAAAGACTGTTTGATGTCCAGTATGTTGGAGCGCGCTCAGTAGAGTCCTCAGATACACCAGCTTCAATATGTTGTGAAACCAGTATGGAGACGGCCGAGGGTCCAGGCAGGACGCCACACTTTACATTTACACTAGCGCTCTCACCCCCGGGCAGCAGCTCCTCAACGAGAACTCCACTGATGCTTGGGTGTAGTGTTGTGTTGGGGTTGGGTCTGGGTTGTGTTGGGGTTGGGTCTGGGTTGTATTGGTATTGCATTGGTATATACATATATATATATATGGGGGGCCAAACATGAAATATTTATTGAACTTTAATATGTTTACATGGGACTGAGTTTGGATCAGGCACTGAGCTGGCCAGCTGTTCACCACCCAGAGATCTGAGAGTGAAATGATCTTTTGACAGTAAAGTTAATGGATGAAACTTCAAGGGAAATTTGATATATTGATATGATGAATTTATTGGCTACTTTGAACATTGAGTTTCAATCAGGTATTGATCCAGCCGTCTTTTCAACACCAACGGGTCGGATGCGTATTTGTTGAACAGCTGGCCAATTCAGTGCCTGATCCAAACTCAAAGTCTGATGTGTATATATATCAAAGTTCTTTGTATATATATCAAATATTTCCTGTTCGCCCCCCCCCAAACCTCCCATATATATATATATACCCGTGGTGCTGTTAGGTGCTTTGGATAAAAGGCTCCACCAAAGGCAGCATGTCATTGGTCATCTGAGGTCATCTGAGGTCATCTGAGGTCATCTGAGGTCTAGTGTTGAAACATTCCTGGTCTGACTTCCACCAAAGTGAAAGGTCTTCCTGTCTTGCAGATCATGACTCTGGAAGACGACTTCTGAAGTTCTGCTTTGGATAAAACCCGACAGCCACAAGACCAGCAGCAGTTTGACTGAGGTGCTGCCACACCGAGCTCTTACCAGGTACAGCTGGTCCTGGACCAGGGTCAGACCCATGTATTTAATAACGACGCCTAACCATGTTGCATGTGATTATTACACGTGTTAATAAATCATTTCATCTCATCTTCAGTATTATATTATATTCAGAACAAGGCAGATCACTGAAGACTCAATCTAGACTTCATGACTTGTTAAATCTGTTTTTTTGTGGCATGTCTTCTTACATGTCTGCAAAAGCTTTGGCAGCGTGAGAATAATCTTATCAATAAAGTTCATTGAAACAAATTGAATTGAGAGAGAGGAAAGATTATTTGGCTCCTTCACTATATTTTGCACAAGTTCCATTCTGACGTGTTTTATAAGAATAATGTCAACGATCTTATCTGCTAATAAAGCTTCCTGAATTGAATAGAGAGAGAGAGACAGAGAGAGACAGAGAGAGAGAGAGAGAGAGAGAGAGAGAGACAGAGAGAGAGAGAGAGAGAGTATTAACTTCTATCTATTTTTCCAGATGGAGGTGAATGTGGTTGAGAAACGCCATCGAACACGTTCCAAAGGAGTCCGAGGTACGATGCTGTCTGTCTACATCCTGTCTGTCTACATCCTGTCTGTCTACATCCTGTCTGTCTACATCCTGGTCAGGATACTGTTAATGTGTTCTGATCTACCAACCATCTGATCCAGGATCAGTCTGTTAGTCAGTAGCGTGTCAGTAGAACCAGTTGACTGTCTGAACCAGGTTGTTGTGGTGTGTCTGTAGATCCTCCAGTAACGTTCTCAGTAAAAGTGATCAGTGTGATCAGGGGGAGAAGAGGGGGGGTGCACCTCACCTGAAACCCACCATCTTTTTCCTGGTTTCTTAATGGTCTTCTCCCTGCAGCACTTTGAGATCATCTTTTAATGAAATGCTTTCTATTAATAGTAATAACAGCAGACCTCCTCCTACGGTCGACCTGCTCACTAGTTTTAAAAGTATGAAGAAGAGCATCCAGCATCGTCTCCCGAGCGCCGGGATCAGGAGGGGGGGATGTGCACAGCGGCAACCTGACTCTGATGTCGACACTGGAGACGAACGATAACGGCAAACTGGAAATGTAATCCAGCGAAATCACATCTAGACACAACCTGCATGCCAGACCTGGAGGGTCCTGGGAGGTCCTGGAGGGTCCTGGGGGGGCCTGGGTGGTCCTGGAGGGTCCTGGAGGGTCCTGAGGGGTCCTGGGGGGTCTTGGAGGAGGTTTGGCTGTCTGCAGACCGCTGTGATTAACCCTCATCTGTTCTCTTCTCTCGTAGTTCCCGTGGAGGCAGCAGCGCAGGAGTTATTCAGGTGGGTTCTCAGCCGATCCAGATTACAGTCATTACAGAGCCGATGTCAACCCAGCCTGCTGAACACCACCTCAACGTCCCTCTGTTCACATCCCCCGACAGAGAGCTGCCCAGTACAACGTTGTCTACTGGTGTTGTAGCACCCGGTCTCCAGACCTGATTGAGTTGTTTTGACTCGGCCTCAGATGACCAAGTCAATCGATGGAGTCGATCGAGTGTCATCAGAATCACCATTATGTTTCTTTTACTGTGGTTGATCCATGGATCCTCTCTGAGGCTCCATCAGGAACATGTTCCAGGACCTGCTTTCATTTTCATTTGTCTTTGTTAAGAGAAGAAACGATTTAGTTTATTTTCAACAGGCTTCACATTTCAGATGAATAAGTCTTCAACATGACAGGACACGTTGAGTTAGCAGCAGGAAAGACTTGGACCATCATCTACAAAACCTCAAATATGTTATCAGCAGAGAAACTGATGGACATGTTCATGGTCATGGTCTGGACTTGTATTGTTCTGGTCTCAGTCTGGTCTCGTTCGGGGACTCGGTCTAGACTCGGTCTAGTCTCAGTCAGGACTCGGTCAGGCCTCGGTCGGGACCTGGTCTGGACTCGGTGTGGACTCGGTTGGGACTCGGTTGTGGACTTGGTCTGGTCTCAGTCTGGTCTCATTCGGGTCTCGGTCTGGTCTCAGTCTGGTCTCATTCAGGTCTCGGTCTGGTCTCGGTCTGGACTCGGTCTGGTCTCGTTCGGGACTCGGTCTAGACTCGGTCAGGACTCGGTCGGGACTCGGTGTGGACTTGGTCTGGTCTCGGTCTGGTCTCAGTCTGGTCTCATTCAGGTCTGGACTCGGTCTGAACTCGGTCTGGTCTCGTTCGGGACTCGGTCTAGACTCGGTCTAGTCTTGGTCAGGACTCGGTCGGGACCTGGTCTGGACTCGGTGTGGACTCGGTCGGGACTCGGTGTGGACTTGGTCTGGTCTCAGTCTGGTCTCATTTGGGTCTCGGTCTGGTCTCAGTCTGGTCTCATTCGGGTCTCAGTCTCGTCTCGGTCTGGACTCGGTCTGGTCTCGTTCGGGACTCGGTCTAGACTCGGTCAGGACTCGGTCGGGACTCGGTGTGGACTTGGTCTGGTCTCGATCTGGTCTCAGTCTGGTCTCATTCAGGTCTGGACTCGGTCTGGACTCGGTCTGGTCTCGTTCGGGACTCGGTCTAGACTCGGTCTAGTCTTGGTCAGGACTCGGTCGGGACTCGGTGTGAACTTGGTCTGGTCTCAGTCTGGTCTCAGTCTGGTCTCATTCGGGTCTTGGTCTGGTCTCGGTCTGGTCTCGGTCTGGTCTCGGTCTGGACTCAGTCGGGACTCGGTCTGGTCTCAGTCTGGTCTCATTCAGGTCTCGGTCTGGTCTCGGTCTGGTCTCGGTCTGGTCTCATTCAGGTCTCGGTCTGGTCTCGGTCTGGTCTCATTCTGGTCTCGGTTGGTCGGCTCGGTAAATGGGTTGAAAATAAAAGAAGTACAACCTGTTGATGTAGTAAAATATCACATTATTACATTGAAAGTTATGATGCTTCATAAGGAGCGTGTGAGGAGGATGTAACATGTTTATTACATTGGTCTTCATCAGTAATAACATGTTATAATCACAGGTGATGTAATAATGTGATTTATTACATGAACAAGCTTTATTACCGTTTCAGTCCATTGAGACGTTTTATGAGCAGACCACCTCGCTGACCGCTGTCGTCCTGCCAGAGGTCAGAGGTCAGAGGTCAGAGTCAGGCCAACAGGAAACGCTGAGCAGCGCTGCACTTGATCTCCTTCAGTAGAACTAAATACTGGTCAGTTCAGCTGGTCCAGGTCAGCCTTCACTGGAAACAACCACGTCCTGGAATAACAATAATAATAATAACAAAAATAATAACAATAACAATAATAATAACAATATCAATAATAATAACAATAACAATAATAAAAATAACAACAACACTAATAATAACAATAACAATATATAATATAATAATAAAATAACAACAATAACAGTAATATTAATAATAATAATAAATGACAATAATAATAATAATATTACGTTATAATATAATTATTGTTTTTTATACTGCCAGTATAATTCAGCACATCTGAGCAGTTCGACCTTCCTCAGTATCATTCCAGTCTTCCTATTGTGGGAATGTCATGCAACACACACACACATACACACACACACACACACACACACACACTGAGGTGGCATTGAGATCAATAAGGCCAACAGCATCAATCTCTGCTCCCACGCTGATCTATGAGCCTCCTCACCTTGGCCAAACCACCACTTCCTCCCTCCTCCTCCTCCCTCCCCTCTTCCTCCCACCTCCTCTTCCTTCCTCCTCTCCCCCTCTGCTCCTCCTCCCTCCTCCTCTCCACTGGTTGTAATGTGCTGCTGTCTCTGGGTGAGGACTGCAGTGATGGAGTGTATGGATTAGGTAGATTGCCATGGATTGGGAGGGTGGGCGGAGCTCCAAGATGTAAGGGTCAAAGGTCGTAAACCCAAGTTCCCTTGAGCAAGGCAGCCCGTCTGTCTGCAGGGCAGAGCAGCAGAGTGACTCTGGAGAGTTGCTGCTGCTGTCTGAATCCACCGTGACCAGACAGAGATCAGATGAGATCAATCAATCAGATCAATGCTGGTATTTGTTTATAGTGATTATATTAATATCTCTAAATTGATTGCTGATGATTTATTGATGGTAAAAAGGAATCAAATGAAAAAAACATTAAAGCTTCATTTTGTCCAAATGGATCCCCTGTCAATCACAGAGCCCCGCCCACTGCTCTCCCTTGATGGGAGGAGAGGGGGTGAGTGATGGGAGGGAGGGGCCAGCAGCGACCAATAGGACGCTAACGAGCTAACGACGCTAACCATCATAGCTGGTCCAGTCCGACTGACTTCAACAAGACAAGACATTTAGTATCGAGTCTGAATTATTTTGCGTAAATCCAGTTTGTAAATCGTCCAGCAGATGAGAAAAATCCATCCAATGAGAATCAAGTGTGTCATCTTGTTTCTGCTTGATCCATCACATCGACCCAGTACTGACGGTGTGTTTCCTCCTCAGCTGTCCCACCCCGGGCTGCGACGGCAGCGGTCACGTCAGCGGGAAGTATGCCAGACACCGCAGGTACGAACCCGGACCGCCTCAGTGATATGTGTTTTCATGTTGTCGTCCAAGTCCAAGAACAGATCTCATGTTTCTACCTGTTATTTGTTTTTAACACTAAGATCAGACTCATTTCTCCAAGTCACATATCAGCTCATGTTGATCTGAGATAAGAGTCATTTAACCTCCTGAATATGAAACCATGATATCAGAGGAAGATCTCAGAGATCTCAACTCAACAGAGAACTGAGATCTTTCCTGAAGACATCGAGGTTTTGTTGTTTAGTGTGTTTATGTAAAATAAGAAACTAAGTATAAAAAGTTGTTCAACATTTATCAAGGATGAATCAAGGTAGTGATGAGGTCTGACAGGAAGAGGATCTCCTTTAAGCCCCGCCCACATGGCGCCATGCAGGTTCAAAGCGACACTAGAGGATTATGTTGAGATGCCGTCTGACGCTGAGGTCTGTCAACGCTCTTCCACCTGAGCTAGTTCAGGTTCGGTCAGTTCAGGTTCGACCTGCGAGCTGCAATCACTCGCAGCGACGGCGTCTGATTGCAGCGCCGCGCCACCTGGCCGAGGGTTGATTAAAGATCCTCGGTTGATTGCCGGGGATGATTTGGAGTTTTGTGTTGACTGACGAGGCGACGGAGACCGGAGGAGCTTCACTGATTGGAGAAGGAAAATATCATCTGGTCTTCGGGGACCGTCGAGGAAACCCAGCAAGGGTTCGATGGACGGCGACGTGCAGGAAATCTGAATGTTCACAGTGTGATATTATGGCACGGTGAAATATGAAAACAACACTGGAAACAGTTTTGAACTCATGTCAGGAACATATTTCACTTCTGATTTCAGCAGAGATTTTATTTTGCTGCTGTATTTCTGTGGGTTTTCATTTTCGGTTCAGGCCGTCGTGCCGTCGTGTCGACATCTCAACGTCTAATTTGACAGATTTTGTTGTGAAATTCCCCAGAGAAACCAGACAGGCTGGTCTTCTCTCTCATGACCTCCTGGCTCCAACCAGCCTGCTCAGCAGCTCAGAAACCGAATCGTCCCGACAATAAATACATGAAATACACCAGATTTACACCAGATCAGCAGTAGATCCAGCGGTCTGTCACAGAGCTGCAGATAGAAAACCAATCAAACAGAGCACAGAGCTGTGGAGGCCCCGGGCTCCCCGAGGCGTTGAGATGGATGCCCGTCCGCCCCGTCACCTCATCAACACGTCGTTCTCGAACCGCCGGGCTGCAGGTCGCAATCCAGACAAATGACTCCTGTTGCTGATCTGTCGGCCTCAGACAGGATGAATTACCAACGCAACAGTGTCCCCCTCCGGTCAGGTCACCTGATATCACGCCTCCAAATCTTGTTGTTCTGAATGTGAAGTCCTTCATTCTCGTGTTGAGTGTTGAGGCTCAACATGCCGGTGGGATGAGACGATTCACTTGTTTCCAATGCAGATGAATCATTATTTTCTTAAAAGTAAAACTGTATTGGGTGATGACAGAAATATCCATTTAAACCATTTGGTATAGTTTTGACTCTTCAGTAGACAAGAGGAAGATTGGAACCAATGAAACTGCATTAGAACAGAATGCTAGTATTTATCATTTATGATTCTGTGGCTGGTTGTACTGATACTAGTACTGATACTAGTACTGATACCTGTGACAGACATGTGACAAGTATTGCACAACCAGCCAGTGAAGCCAAGTCCATGAACCATGTGGTCTTAGCATGGAGAACCAATCATGAGAGATGTTGACTTCCTGTGTGACCTGTGACGAGGTCTTCCTCTCTCCAATATATCTGTATACAATATATTTTTATACTTCAACCTGTCAGTGTTTTGTGTTATTTCAAGAGGTCTGAGTGCTTACAGGCAATTTTCCACGACACTTGAAAAATTGAATATGAGACTCAACGACTTGATGGACATTCCTGGCAGAGAACCAAGTGAAATTATCTCCCGGTCGGTAGAATATTCCACCAGATTTAAAGACCCAATACAAACTCAAAGCCCTTGTTAAGATATTTGAAGGATGTTCTGGGGGTCCTGAGGCCCCGAGGTAACGGGGAAATAATGAGGAGGGGCAGGGTGGCGAATCGCTGGCCGAGCAGACCGTTAATACATGACTGATGGTGCAGTCAGGGGCTCACACAGGCTCAGGAAAATCCAGCGTCTGACTGGACAGGCAGTCAGTCATATGAAAAGTCAAATTCCAAAATAAGAGGAAGAGGAATGGATGGTCCCAACTGGACTGGAAAGCCTCCAATCAGCAGGCGCTTGAATTAGAGGAGCTGGTGTTGTCGGCCAATCAGAGTCCAGCATTGTGAGTCTTCACATTCATTCAATTTAACTTTTAACTAAACATAATGAAGAAGATTATTGTGATCCTGAGTCAGATCTGAAAACTGATATGGGCCCTTTAAGTCCTGCAGACTTTTTAAATGAAATGATTTTAAATGATCAGTTAAAGTTGTTTGTTTACTATTTTGGAAATGAAGCACCAAGTCAACCAACATGACTTGTCTTGTGACTAGAGTCGAGCAAGACGATGTAAAGGGACAGTGGACGGGATTATTTATTGCATCTATTGTCTCTGACCTCTGACCTCTGACCTATTGGTTTCCTGTAGCTGAAGTGTCTCAGATGAATGCGGTTACATGAACAGTAAAACGGCGTGTAAATGTATCCGCCGCCGGTCCGTTTAAGTTTAACCCAAAACCACCGAGGGAGAAAAGTCGTAACACAATCCGAACCCAGTTTCTCCTGCTGTGATTGATTTGGACGGCGGCCTCGTGTGAACCTGGCGGCCAGCCATCTGCCGGGAGACGCTAGTGTCCAAAAACGCCGCTAACGAGATCGGTCCTCTCCGTTAACGAGATCGGTCCTCTCCGTTAACGAGATCGGTCCTCTCCGTTAACGAGATCGGTCTCTCCGTTAACGAGATCGGTCCTCTCCGTTAACGAGATCGGTCCTCTCCGCTAACGAGATCGGTCCTCTCCGTTAACGAGATCGGTCCTCTCCGTTAACGAGATCGGTCCTCTCCGCTAACGAGATCGGTCCTCTCCGCTAACGAGATCGGTCCTCTCCGCTAACGAGATCGGTCCTCTCCTGCTGAGGCCTGACATGGTTAGAGAGAGAGACAGAGAGAGAGAGGTAGAAAGAGGTAGAGAGAGGTAGAGACAGAGAGAGAGAGAGAGGCCTTTATCAATGAATGTACAGAAGGAATCCAGTAAACATGAAGACAGTAAACCAGTAGGAGAGTAAACCAGTAGGACAGTAAACCAGTAAGACAGTAAGACAATAAAACCAGTAGACCAGTAGGACAGTAAATCAGTAGGACAGTAGACCAGTAGACCAGTAGATCAGTAGACCAGTAGACCAGTAGAACAGTAAACCAGTAGGAGAGTAAACCAGTAGGACAGTAAACCAGTAAGACAGTAAGACAATAAAACCAGTAGACCAGTAGGACAGTAAACCAGTAGGCGAGTAAACCAGTAGGACAGTAAACCAGTAAGACAGTAAGACAATAAAACCAGTAGACCAGTAGGACAGTAAACCAGTAGGACAGTAGACCAGTAGACCAGTAGATCAGTAGACCAGTAGACCAGTAGGACAGTAAACCAGTAGGAGAGTAAACCAGTAGGACAGTAAACCAGTAAGACAGTAAGACAATAAAACCAGTAGACCAGTAGGACAGTAAACCAGTAAGACAGTAAGACAATAAAACCAGTAGACCAGTAGGACAGTAAACCAGTAGACCAGTAGATCAGTAGACCAGTAGATCAGTAGATCAGTAGATCAGTAGACCCGTAGGACAGTGGGACAGTAAACCAGTAGGACAGTAAACCAGTAAGACAGTAAACCAGTAAGACAGTAAGACAATAAAACCAGTAGACCAGTAGACCAGTAGGACAGTAAACCAGTAGGACAGTAAACCAGTAAGACAGTAAGACAATAAAACCAGTAGACCAGTAGGACAGTAAACCAGTAAGACAGTAAGAAAATAAAACCAGTAGACCAGTAGGACAGTAAACCAGTAGGACAGTAAACCAGTAAGACAGTAAGACAATAAAACCAGTAGACCAGTAGGACAGTAAACCAGTAGGACAGTAAACCAGTAGACCAGTAGATCAGTAGGACAGTAAACCAGTAAGACAGTAAGACAATAAAACCAGTAGACCAGTAGGACAGTAAACCAGTAGGACAGTAGACCAGTAGATCAGTAGACCAGTAGGACAGTAAACCAGTAGGCGAGTAAACCAGTAGGACAGTAAACCAGTAAGACAGTAAGACAATAAAACCAGTAGACCAGTAGGACAGTAAATCAGTAGGACAGTAGACCAGTAGACCAGTAGGACAGTAGGACAGTAAACCAGTAGGAGAGTAAACCAGTAGGACAGTAAACCAGTAAGACAATAAAACCAGTAGACCAGTAGGACAGTAAACCAGTAAGACAGTAAGACAATAAAACCAGTAGATCAGTAGGACAGTAAACCAGTAGATCAGTAGACCAGTAGATCCGTAGATCAGTAGACCAGTAGGACAGTAGGACAGTAAACCAGTAAGACAATAAAACCAGTAGACCAGTAGGACAGTAAACCAGTAGGACAGTAAACCAGTAAGACAGTAAGACAATAAAACCAGTAGACCAGTAGGACAGTAAACCAGTAAGACAGTAAACCAGTAAGACAGTAAGACAATAAAACCAGTAGACCAGTAGGACAGTAAACCAGTAGGACAGTAAACCAGTAAGACAGTAAGACAATAAAACCAGTAGACCAGTAGGACAGTAAACCAGTAGGACAGTAAACCAGTAGACCAGTAGATCAGTAGATAAGTAGACCAGTAGACCAGTTGGACAGTAAACTAGTTGGACAGTAAACCGGTAGGACAGTAAACCAGTAGAACAGTAGACCAGTAGATCAGTAGACCAGTAGGACAGTAAACCAGTAGGAGAGTAAACTAGTTGGACAGTAAACCAGTAAGACAGTAAACCAGTAAGACAGTAAGACAATAAAACCAGTAGACCAGTAGGACAGTAAACCAGTAGGACAGTAGACCAGTAGATCAGTAGATCAGTAGACCAGTAGGACAGTAAACCAGTAGGATAGTAAACCAGTAGGACTGTAAACCAGTAGGACAGTAGACCAGTAGACCAGTAGATCAGTAGACCAGTAAACCAGTAGGAGAGTAAACCAGTAGAACAGTAGACCAGTAGACCAGTAGATCAGTAGATCAGTAGACCAGTAGATCAGTAAACCAGTAGATCAGTAGACCAGTAGATCAGTAGACCAGTAGACCAGTAGGACAGTAGACCAGTAGGACAGTAGACCAGTAGACCAGTAGGACAGTAGACCAATAGACCAGTAGACCAGTAGCACAGTAGACCAGTAGGACAGTAGACCAGTAGGACAGTAGACCAATAGACCAGTAGACCAGTAGCACAGTAGACCAGTAGGACAGTAGACCAGTAGACCAGTAGATCAGTAGACCAGTAGGACAGTAGACCAGTAGATCAGTA
>JAXDDW010000117.1:1327500-1345000 GCA_034670385.1 Hoplostethus mediterraneus | reverse complement strand
ACTGATATGATAGAAGTCTTTACTAGCGTGTTGCTAGCCTACTAACGTTCACGTTACTAGTTCACTGATATGATAGAAGTCTTTACTAGCGTGTTGTTAGTCTACTAACGTTAACGTTACTAGTTCACTGATATGATAGAAGTCTTTACTAGCGTGTTGTTAGTCTACTAACGTTAACGTTACTAGTTCACTGATATGATAGAAGTCTTTACTAGCGTGTTGCTAGCCTACTAACGTTAACGTTACTAGTTCACTGATATGATAGAAGTCTTTACTAGCGTGTTGTTAGCCTACTAACGTTCACGTTACTAGTTCACTGATATGATAGAAGTCTTTACTAGCGTGTTGTTAGCCTACTAACGTTCACGTTACTAGTTCACTGATATGATAGAAGTCTTTACTAGCGCGTTGTTAGCCTACTAACGTTAACGTTACTAGTTCACTGATATGATAGAAGTCTTTACTAGCGCGTTGTTAGCCTACTAACGTTAACGCTACTAGTTCACTGATATGATAGAAGTCTTTACTAGCGCGTTGTTAGCCTACTAACGTTAACGCTACTAGTTCACTGATATGATAGAAGTCTTTACTAGCGCGTTGTTAGCCTACTAACGTTCACGTTACTAGTTCACTGATATGCAGCATTTCTCTTCACTAATGGCGCTGTAGTAGTTGATGTAGGTCTTTAGATGCTCGTGAAATTCTGAGACTTGCCATACAAACATGAGTTTGCGTCCATGTTTTCCCGAGCAGATGCACTGGAACACATTTACATCGGAAGTCGGGAATACCGACTCGGAAATATCGACTTCCGAGTACAATCGAATGCACCATTACTCAAAGCCCAACCTGACTTGGCTGCATTGCATTCTGGTCTATTGACTGCTGCATTTTTCAACAGTGATAGAGTTTCAGGGCGGTGGACTCGTACAGGGCAGTTCAACATTGAAGGTGGTTTCAGTCGGAGAACCAGCATCACCTCCTTCAATTCTCCCTCCAAACAGCAAATAAGTCCTTTCATATGGAAATGGCCTAATTGATTTCCTAAAATCCACATTAAAGCCGTGTATAATTGTACTTGCTGTTTTGGAGCAATTAAAGTGGAATTTTCTGAACAGCTAATGACTATTATGGGATTTGCGTAATTGAGGCCCTGGTTGAATAAGCTTTGGTTTTACATTTTTGGAGGCTGATTTTCCTCAATGTGCTGGGTGGAGCTGGTAGACACAATGGCAGCAGCAATGCTGTGAAAATGTGAAAATGATCTGCAGTCTCTTAACATGTGGACCAGAGCAGGAGGCTTCTCCACCTTTTCATGTTTGACCCCTACAAACAAAGCTATTCCTACTAGTGACCCCACTGACCTCAGACTCTCTTTTAAAACATTTATGTACAGAAAGGTATTTTCTGCTTTTACCATAATAGAGGTTTTACAGTTTTGTCTCAAATCTGCTACCAACCATCTGATCCAGGATCAGTCTGTTAGTTAGTAATGTGTGATCAGGTAGATTTGTCTCCAAATGTAGGTTACTGTGACTCAGTAAACTGTCTTGTCTTTAGTCCTAGTCTCTACTCCAAAACACTCTGAGTTGGAGCTGGAGAAGAGTCAGCTAGTTCACCTGAACTAACTGATTGCTAGCTAACTAGCCAGCAGGCTAGTTTAGTTACTGTTAACATGGGGGTACTAGCCACTGCTAATGCTAGCTTCTACTAGCTATGTTAGCTAGTGTGCTAACCAGATGTGTTAGCAACAAGACCGTGATGGTTAGCTGACCAGATACTATGGTTAGCTAGCTAACAAGCTACATGATCTTAACACAAAATCAATCAGATGGATCAGTGATGAAATGATCAGTTCAGTAGAAACAGACAGAAATTAACCATGAAGATTAAATTCTGTTGAGACAGAAACACAATCAGTTGTTCAGAGCTGAGGACCAACATGGCTGCCAGGGGGGGCGGGGCTACAACACCTGAAAGCCCTCTATTGCTTTTTCTTCTTTTGTTAACTTCTTTTTACCTCAGAAAACATCCGATCTGAGTCACATGGAGGAAAAATCAGAATGGGGAATCTTTGTGCTGAAGTGTGAACGGAGCCTAACTGACTAAATGTAAGAATAACAATTTAACTGTCCTCTGTCCTGTCTCAGTGTCTATGGTTGTCCTCTGGCCAAGAAGAGGAAGGCTCTGGAGAAACAACCCCTGGAACCGGCTCCCAAGAGGAGGCCCTTCCTCACCTCCTCCCCAGACGAGGAGGAGGAGGAGCCCGGCGTCTACCCCGGCTACGAGACTGAGGCCATGGAGATGGGGGAGGAGGGTAAGGAGCAGGGGGAGGTAGAGGGGGAGGTGGAGGAGGAAGAGGAGAGAGAAGCGGAGGAGGAAGAAGATGGGGAGGTGGAGGATGAGGAAGGCTTCTCTGAGGACAACGAGGAGGAGGAGGAGGAAGAGGAAGAGGAGGAGGTGGAGATGGAAAGAGAGCAAGGGGCGGTAGAAGGGAATCGGGTGGCGGAGGGGATGGAGGAGGAAGAGGAAGTTGAGGACGACGATGATGAGGAGGAGGAGGAGGACGAACACGAGGATGATGGAGACGAAGACGAGCAAGAGGAGGAAGAGGAAGAGGAGGAGCAGATTCCTGAGCAAGGTGAGTGTGTAGTTTTTCTGTCTGTAGATTTGAAGAGTGAAAAAGTTCAACTGAACAAGCTACTTCTACTTCAGGTAGTGATTTCCTACTTTTCTCAGAATGCCTTTCAACACTTACTTAGAACCCAACCTGTCTTGTGGCTGCATTGCATTCTGGCATCTCAACGTGACGTCACATCGTCTACGATTGGAAGAAGAACAAAACCAGATGGACCAGGAACAACGAAGATGTTTCTTTCCCCCGTTAAAGAGTTCGGGGGGATTTGTCCTTTGCCTTTTGTCAGATTTAGCTTCGTTAGTTGTTGAACTTTTTCATACTTCGTTTTTTTCTCGCTTTTTTTGCTTCATGCACTTTGGAGGAGCTTTGACTGATATGGCCTGATGGGGCTTTCTAATAAACCATCACTGGTAATACAACCCTTCCTCTCCCCCGACACGCAACTAGGTGGACAGGGTGAATCCCAGGGAGAACGGAGGCTCCTAGTGTTGTCCAGTATTAGTTTGTTTGGCCAGTTGGGGTCTAACAGGAGGAGAAGGAGGTGCTGTACTCCTGGGACTCTGGCTGTAATCTCCCAGAGAGAACAGGATGCTCCTCAGCGGTCAGACTTCATCCCAGAGAGTTAGTGTTGAATTGTAGAACTGTCTTGACTGTATATGTACTATAGTTGTTCTAATGTATATAGTACAGGACAGGACAGTACAGTATAGTTGATCTAGTATAGGAGACCAGATCATATTGTTTCTTCTTAGTGTATATAATACTGGGCCCCAGTGTCCCCTAGACCAGTGTCCCCTAGGCCCCAGTGTCCCCTGGGCCCCAGTGTCCCCTAGACCCCAATGTCCCCTAGACCAGTGTCCCCTAGGCCCCAGTGTCCAGCCCCAGTGTCCCCTAGACCCCAATGTCCCCTAGACCAGTGTCCCCTAGGCCCCAGTGTCCCCCATCACCTAACAATGATGTGATTATCCCCTTTCAAAATAAAATCTGTGGGTTCAAACTGATGAGACAAAAAAGAAAGACTAGATAAAATGAGAGGTCAGCAGATCTGCTCAGGTAAGTAGAAGATTAATATGATACTTTATTAATTGAGCCGACATTAGAGTGATCAGGTGTCCGGTTCGGGTCTACCGGAGGAGAAGGGGGTGATGGGAGGCGCCAAACCACCGGTAGACCAGATGCTCTCCCTCCCCTCCCTCCCCTCCATCCCCCCTGTGTCCTCAATCGCTTCTGACAGCGCCTTCACCGATAATCGGGAGAGGAGCTCTGCTGAGTTATTAACTCCCCCCCTCCCCGTTCGCCTCCTCATCTCGGCGGACGTGTCACATGTGCTCCGCCTCTCCTCCTGAGGATATTTATGGCTCCCGAATCGGAGCAGCTCGCACACCTCCCTTTCATTTCTCTGCTCTCATTCGCCGACGCTGTCCCCAGAATCAACAGCGAGGCGTCGCAGCAGAGCTCTGGGTTGTGTGTTTTCTGGGAGTAAACAGAGGATCATCATATGAGAGGAGGAGGGTTCATTAGCATCTGAGTTTGTACGATTTCTGTTTCTTTTTCATCTGCAAGATTTTAATTGTAGAAACGAGTAGATGTATGATCTACAAAATGAATCTATTACAGATTACTATTATTTTGAGACCAATTACCTATTTATGTAGTTTATTGGGCAAAACCATGTTGCTGATATCTCGCTGAATTAGTGAAAAAGGCTGAAATAATTTGCTCTCATCATTTAGACAAAGCTGCTATTGGGCCAATTATTACGCCAAGGTGTTGGTGCAGGGTCGACTGCGATGCCAGAACTTCCTGTTGATCCTGTTGTGGGTCTAATTAAACATCTGTAATAGCAGGTTACCGTTTGAAGACCCCAATGACAAACACACCCCTTTTTACTTTAACATGGTAAGGTATGTTTCTACTGAGACCCTCAACCGAGTTTCATACTGAAATGAAATGGGTTCCAGAAGTAAATCTCCCCTAGTGAATATGATTACTCAACGTTTTAACAGTGGCGGGTCGAATCACCATGAGCCATCAGACTGAGAAACTACTGGATTTGTTCCTGTAGAAGTTTTATTGCTGAGTTCCTTGTGAAATACGACACTACCCACAAGCTTTAGCGAGTTCCCACCAATCAGAGACATCGCCATTACCATGGAAACGTCACCGTGGTAGCCAGACCAGAGAGAAGTAGCGTTAGCCGCTAGCAGCCTGTAGCGCTGTCAGACATCTAATCACTATTGGATTATTATATTATTTTATTAATTAGTGTTGGAATGAGGAAAGGAATCAATGACGTCACTCACAATAGAGTGGTGCAGGAATGAGTCCTAAACCAGGAAGGGAGTTAGCATTTTTCCACTTGGTCTTGAAGTCAATGTTTTTTTTTTAATGGGTTTCTGGTTAGATGCCTGAAATAATGTCTGTGGTTTACACAAGCTTAAGTTACGTTTTGTTCTAACATAAAATACTTCAGTAAATACCCCACTCCTGAATTTTGAAGCTTTCACGTGTTTTAAAAAAGGCGGTTGCTAACAAGTGGCTACATGAGACTACAGAGGTTGTCGGGGACATTGAACGCATCACGCCGAACACGGTAACTCATCTAGTCACTAGTCCTCCTTTACAGACTCTAGTTGTGTTTCTACTCTTCCAAACTGTTCTAACTCAAACTCTCCAACTTGTAGATTTATCAATTTATAGTATTTTTAGTGGTGGTGACGTTGAAGTCATGTGACCGTGGTGTAGTTCAACGTTAGCTTGGAAATGGAAAAATCCCATTGGCTTTTTGTGGAGGGAACCAGGGCGATGCTAACTTCCGGGTTGGCTACAAAAATACGTCATCCCTGCAGCACTCTATGCAGTATGGGAAGAATAGTTTCATTATAAGCTTGTGATTGAACTGGTAGCTAGTTGGTTCGATTCAAAGCTTAAAACTACTTGTGGACTTACATGTCCAAACACTGTAAAAGCTGAAAGGTTTTTTATTTCTACAGCAGAGAGCCGCTACAAAAACGGTGGACAATCAAAACTCATGCCAATCCACAAGGACGACAACAACAACAACAGCATCGGCACCGGCAACGCCAACGCAGAGGATTACGAGAACTACGACGAGCTGGTCGCCAAGTCGCTACTCAACCTGGGCAAGATCGCCGAGGACGCCGCCTACCAGGCCATGACCGAGTCCGAGATGAACAGCAACTCGTCCAACAGCGCCGGGGAGGACGACGACGACGACGACGACGAGGGCAGCGAGCAGGGCGACAGGAAGGGCGAGCTGAGCGTGGACCTGGACAGCGACGTGGTGAGGGAGACGGTGGACTCTCTGAAGCTGCTGGCGCAAGGCCACGGCGCCATGCTGCCCGACGACGGCTACCCAGAAGGCACCGTGGTGAATGACAGCCACACCAATGGCCGGCCCAGCACAGGTGCCAGAGGTCAGGCAGAAGAGAGCGAGGAGGAGGTGTGCCTCAGCAGTCTGGAGTGTCTGAGGAATCAGTGCTTCGATTTGGCCCGGAAGCTGAGCGAGTCAGAGCAGTCGGATCACCCCGGCCTGCCCGCACTCCATCACCACCACCACCACCACCACCACCTCCAAGCCCTGACGGACCAGCAGGCCTTGCTACAGCCGCATCACCTGACCAGGTACGAGAGATCTGAGGAGCCTTCTGAACTTATTTCAATTACGTTCCCATTTTCACATCTCATCTTCGCATTGCCTGAAAGGTGCTGAATGTATCATTTTAACATCATAATGTAATGATAAATCATCACCACGCAAATTTAGAGAGATTAGTGTAACTACCGTAAGCTAACTAGACCATCACTATCAGCCTGTCAGCCTCTACCAGCCTCTACTCTCATTCTACTTTGTGTCCACCGGGTGGATTTGGAGGGAAATCTGCTGGATTGCTTTACGGCACCAAACAGGAAGAGGGCGCTGTTCTTCACCAAACAGGAAGAGGGCGCTGTTCTTCACCAAACAGGAAGTGGGTGCTGTTCTTCCAGCGCTAACGGAGATAAAGATAAAGAGTTTCTGGAGACGGCAGATGGAGGAAGGAGAGAAAGGAAGATGGAGAAATCACTTCAACATGTTGATCCTCTTCAGGGAAGACAAAGACGCCAGGGAGGGGGAGGGGGGACAGGAATGGGGCTGATGGGAAATGTAGTCTTAATGTGGAAAAACACTAGTAACAATACCACCGGTGAGATGAGAGAGGCTACCAGTTGTCTCCGTGGTCTCACTGGTTTACAGTCATTAGACCAAGGTAGCACTAATCTGACATTGATATATTGACGGTTAAAAATGGTACACACAGCACCTTCATATGTCTTGTTATGGTGAATATTTTTTGCAGTGTGGATGCAGACAGCAGCAGTATTCATCACATCTTAGTTAATGTCCAACCTCCTCTATCTTTTTATGTGAGGTCAGCATTGTCACCTGCTGCTCCACACTTTGAAGTGAAATGGACTAATGTCTCACATAGGACATTTCTCATCAAATGATGGCTGGTTAGAGTAGAAAGTAAAGTAGACTAACTTACCAGCCCAAAAGGTTTGTAGAATCAATTAGGACCTTTGGAAACCTAGAATGGACTAACTTCCCTTCCTGCTTACCACACAGGTACGAGAGCTGCCAGCAGGGCCAGTCGGAGGAGTCCCGGCCTCTGGAGCGCAGCTACTCCGACATGGTGAACCTGATGAAGCTGGAGGAGCAGCTGAGCCCGGTGTCCAGGGGCTACCCGACCAGCTGCAGCCAGGAAGGGGATGAGGACACCACGTCGGTGGCCTCCGACCGCTCAGACGAAGCCTTCGACATGACCAAGGGGAACCTGTCCCTGCTGGAGAAGGCCATCGCCCTGGAGTCTGAGAGGGCAAAGGTCATGAGGGACCGGATGGCCTTGGAGCATACAGCCCGTAGGGACCACCACCACCATCACCGTGGCCACGGCGAGCACAGCCCCCGGCAGAGCAGCGCCGCAGAGGAACGCAAGTCCAAGATGCACCACGATGGGTCGAAGAGGGCGTACTACCTTAAAGGTAGGCGGGAACAACCCACACTGATCCACGGTCTGCTCACATCTCTGTTTTATGATTGATCTGTTCATATGTTCAGCAGTATGATGTTGATATACAAACCTGCCAACTGATCAGCTTACATCAGAGAAGAGCATCAGTGTCAATCAGCAGTTCATCAAACATCAAACTAAGTCTCAAGAGGTGTTTTTCAAATGTCTCGATCCCCTTGGTCCTACACTCAGAGATTTTCCACCTGCAAAAGAAAGATTGTTTTATCAAAGCTTTTTCATGCCAAGCCAATTTCACCACGTGGTCTTCAAGAGGCAAATTCAGGTCAGGAACGTGAGACACTTCACTGCTTTATGCTAAAAGCACTTCACTGTTTGCACCACTTGACATAAACATGTCTGTTGTGTATTAAGCAGTAAGCTGTATTATCAGAGAATTCTATTTGAACTCTTTTAATTCTTTTCATCTGCCACAATGAATAGTCACACTGCTGTACAGTAAAGATGTTCTACATTTTGAAATCACATCTGATCGTGTTTTCATTCCAAATGTTCCACTTTTCACACTTCGTCGTCTCGAAGCTTTTAGTCCTTTATTTGAACCAATAACCTGAGACGTTTGGCTGACTCCAGATCAGCAAGTTGGACGATCAACATGACTGACTCATCTTACTGCAACAGCCGGAGGTTTTCTCTACTGTAGCGAGAAAACCACGTAACTGTAATTTTGTTTTTCTCCCTTGAATAGAAAGTTTCCACGCTCGTTGATGGGTCGAGTGAGTTTCGTGACCCTCGTCTCTTGAAGTCTCTTGAAACCCCTTTGTGTAATTTCAAAAATGCATGGGCGTCAATGAGATAATAGCCACTCATCTTCTGCATTCCAGACACGGTTTCTGCAGATGCATGGTTTCCCTCTGACAGTAGCTTATGTTGTTAAAATAGGCCGGCGCAGGAACATCAGACGCCCGGCTTGTCAGGCATGAGTAATGGCAATCTGCACGGCCTGTTAGGAGAGCAAATCTCATCGGCGGGATGCTATCCGCGGCCTATTTTTTTAACTCCACCAGGAAACATCCCGCCGCCGTGAGGAAGCGCCGCTGTGCAGTTATCAGCCGTGATAGAGCTTCACAACAGACCCAGACACAGCCGGCCTCTCAGACGGCATCATTAGCCCACAGGAAGGCCTTCATTAGCCCCCGGCTGCAGGCGGGGAGGCTGGCTTCGTAATGACCACTGACATCCACCAGAAGTCACATGGAGGAAAGATTGTTTTCTACCTGCTTTCATTTTTCAAGGGTTTTGCTGAGCACCTCCCTGCTTCACATCCATAGTTGTACCCATTATCACACTGGGAGCTGACCGGTACAACCACAGTCTCTACTGGTTCTACTGGGAGCTGACCGGTACAACCACAGTCTCTACTGGTTCTACTGGGAGCTGACCGGTACAACCACAGTCTCTACTGGTTCTACTGGGAGCTGACCGGTACAACCACAGTCTCTACTGGTTCTACTGGGAGCTGACCGGTACAACCACAGTCTCTACTGGTTCCACTGGGAGCTGACCGGTACAACCACAGTCACGACCAGTTAGCAGCTCCACAGCATGTGGGAGTGCCTTGCTCAAGGGGGGAGCATTGCTCTTTCACTTTCACTTTCCACCACCCTGTCTTGAAGTTGACACGTTCAAACTATGTTGATAATTCCCATAATGCATGGCTGGCCCTGCTTTATTGGTTGCTATGCCAACTCGTGTGTTACCACGGAGCTCGTTAGCGATCTTTCTAGTTTTCTCCTGCTTTTTATTCTTCTGTACGTTCACTACTTGGGAGGAAACGTGTCAGAGGCATGTTGTATAAAAGGCAGAATTCCCTATAGGACGTCTCAGCTGTGATTACGGGGACGTCCATGCCCTGGTGATTTTGCATCGTATCCATAATCACAGTAAAGAGCGTCCTCTGGGGTATTATTGTGATATTATTACGACGTGACCACTCAGCATCAGTCACAGTAGCAGCGCAGCAGTGCCGCAGCAGAAGCTTGTATTATGGACTGCAGAGGAATGAGGATCTCTGCAGTCTACCTTTATTAGACCTTCAGGTAACATGGCACCCAACGGAGAAGCAGCTTCATCACGTGGTCTGAACCGTTTTTTTCAGTCGTCATTCATGAAAGAAATGAGCAACAGTTTTGAAAGCATGTCTGGGTCGTGACCTCCGCCGGGTCGGTTTTCCACGGTGAATAAAGTCGTCCAGCAGGAAGGCAGCAGTGTTGCCATGAAAGCAGAGTTCTGGCTGCGGAGATAATAGTGAGTTTAATATCTAAGAATTTGAAATTCCAATACTACGGCCAACAAGAAAAACCATCAAGCAACTCTGTAGCAGCTTCTCCACAGGGGGTTGGCAGCAGTTGGTCAACCAGTTCAGGTGACTGAATCTGTTGTTATGAATCTGAATCTGCTTGTGATTCAACTGGAAGCTGATTGGTTCAAAGCTTAAAACTCTTTATATTGTGATTTTCTGAAACATCGATGGAGAAAATAAATAGGAAAGAGCCAGAGCCACTGAAAAAGGGGGCGGGACATTTCAGCTCTGTTCCAATCCATGTGCCACCTGTACATGAGCGCCCTCTAGAGGTGACGCTGGCATTTAAGACACACATTAAGTGAAAGTATTGAAAATTCAATCTTCGGCAACAGTTCTGAAGTCGTCGGTTATCGCGACAATGTGCAGACAGTCGCCATATAGTGTTTTTGTGTTCGCTGTCGTCGGTGCTGATCCGGCCGGGCGTCCCCGGGCCCAGTCAGCCCGCTGGAGATGGAGGCGATCGGGAGGCCCAGATATCCAGGGGGAGCGCTGCTGATAAGCTTTCACACTAGACGTACTCACTCTGTCTTATCTAGCCACCACTGTACATTTTTAATGAAATTTGAAATTGCATTTCTGGCGCTCTGGGATTCAACAATTGCAGAGATTTTCCAAGAGTGGAAGTGCAGAACATGAACCACCGCATCAAACCGGAACATCACACTGAATACACTTATTGTGAAGTGAAAAGGCTCATGTACACTTATTAGGCCGCTAGCTGATAGTCTTAAGAGGAGTTCACCAACAGAATCAGATTCACCAACATAGGAAGGAGGTCAAGGGTCAGAGGTCACAGCAGCCTGGCAATAGATGGAACAAATATTCCTGTGACCCCAGAATGATCATGGAGGATAGAGACGTGCTGGGAAAGAAACATGCAAAAGTTTCTCTCTCTGTCTATATAATGTGAGATCTGAATCAGAATGACGTGGATATTCAACAGCTTCTGTCTCCGTCTCCTCCAGACTCCTCCAGGGGGGAGAAGAAAGAGAGTAAGTGTCCGACGCCCGGCTGCGACGGGACGGGTCATGTGACGGGTCTCTACCCCCACCACCGGAGCCTCTCCGGGTGTCCTCACAAAGACCGGGTCCCACCTGAGAGTAGGTCCCTCCGTCTGCTGTGCTGCACTGCAAAAGACATCCAGCTTAAAAAACACCCCGACAAGTTTCATCTGGCACTGAGTTCAGTGTGATTTCACAGATTTCATGTAGTTTCAGTTCTACAAAACATTTCTTAAGGCAGAAATAATCTCATTGGTTGAGTTAAACCTCAGTGGGCGGAGCCAAAGAACCACAAGTAACATTAGATGGAAGTCCAGTGAAAAAGACAACAGGTAAGAGATGAGCTAGCTAACATTATGAAGCCTAGCGCTCTGCTACTAACTGAAGTTATCTAGGTTAGCTAGTTAGCCTAGCTGACCTTCCAAGTTCAAACTAGCTATACTAGCCCATAGCTAGCTAGGTTAGTTAGTTAGTCTGCTGACCTTCCAACATCATGATGTCATGCTCATGAATGAATGGAAAACAGGTATTACCACTATTATATTTTGGATTTATATTTTGACCAGAGTTCCTTCTTTGCCATTCAGGTTTACCGGTTAGCTAACTTGCGCTCTGAAAACCTGTGGTTCTTTGGCTCCGCCCACTGAGGTTTAACTCAACCAATGAGATTATTTCTGCCTCCAGAGCAGCTCTGTCTCGAAGAAATGTTTGTAGAAGTAAACCTCCGATCTGCTCCGATTTCTGTTAAACCAAGTGAAAAGGTTTGCCCACTGGTGGCGTAATACTGACAGTATCTGGAAATATAGGAAAATAAGGTTAATTCCCACACACAGCATCACCTCTGCCAGTCATTTATTTTAAGTCATTTTAGTCGTGAAACCTTTCTCACGTCATGATCCCACATGTATGGACATTTCATTTTCCTACAGGAATTTTCTCAGAGCACTCCTGATGTTTGGAAGGTAGACGACAGGACTAGTCAAGTCAAAGATGATGTCACTTGAGTCAAGAAGATTATTTCACCTCACTGGCAGATTCTTTCACTTGTTTTAAGACGAATAAGATGTCAAGAGTTAATACTGAATTCAAATGACTTAAGGTGGATTTTTTGCAGTGAGGCTGCCGGCCCACGGGCCTGTTCAGCACCAGGCATGGTAGACGTCCACCATCATGCATGAGTCTGGTTGTGTCTGTCTGTACGTCCTGAGTTGCTCTGTGAAGCTCGTTGCAGTGAAACTGTTTTCTAAAGGTTTTATAAATAAATTGAGCTTGACTTGATTAGAACAGCAGGTGTAGCTGCAGCGTAATCTCCTCTAATATTGTAAATTGGAATTTAATCACAGTGTCACGATGTGAGACAGAAATCATCTCTTTCAAATTACTGGCATCATTTCTAACACCTGAAAGAACTAAATTCAAGCTATTCCCTGTAAACCTGAACCACCCTGACTCTAAACTAACATGTAAGAAAATGAGTCATTACAAGCAATGAGAGACGAGTGTTTTATACAATCTCAACGCAAATCAATTTAGCTCAAGAAGTTTTGAAAAACAGGTCGATCTGCCTTATTTTACCTTTTGATTCAAGGAAATATCAAGTGAAACTGCAATGGAAACAAGCTGAACTATCTCACTTGTTTTAAGAAAATAGATTTTCATGTTCCCTTCCAGGTGAAATGACTTGTTGAGGTGAACATGTACGCAGCATCTCCTCTCAGAACGAGGCCGTAGGACAGAAAACAGGCGACCAGGAAGATTTCAGATTGATTTTTTAGGTTTTTCTGGCTGGTTTCTGTTTCCTCTCCTGCTTTCTTTTCTTCCTCCATCATCACACACGCCTGACCTTGATATCTGTGTTGCTGATGTAAAGTTAACAGCATGGGGGAATCTCTCTCGGCTGCAGCAGCTCACTGAAAAGACCTGCATGAAAAAAACCTCCCGTGCAAACGCCCGATCCAACCAACCTCCTCCGTGCACACTCCATTCTGCTTTCATGTAAGATGAGATACAATACGATTAAACTGTATTGATCCCGGTGGGGAAACTGGGTCATTGCAGCAGCAAATAGCAGCAGGATACAGCAAGAGATAGAATATGAATCAGAATAGAGCTGGTGGGTTTATATGAACACCAGGAGGCAGCTGTGACACAAAAGGCTGAATGCAGAATATGTATTCTATGTATACAATACAATACAATATACTTTATTGTCCCTGTGGGGAAATTTGTCTTGGACTCAAATGTTTGCACACATATAACTGCCTCCACAATAAAAACAAACAACATATAACAAAGCAGCACATACTGTAGTAAAACAACACCAATTCCACATATTGCACATTACACGTATTGCACATATCAACCAGTGATAATGGCCATATACCAGAAATATCACATAGACAGAGTATAAATACAAAATATCAATACACATCCAATATATCCCAGTCAGAAGTGAAGGTCTACAGAAGGATATCTTATCTTATATACCACATGGATATTACTGTATTGCTTGTGACACAGTGTTGAGTTGTCCTGGTCCTTGATCATCACCCGCTGCTCTTCATCCTTTTCCATCTGCATGTTCATCAGCAGATTTTAACAGCGCATGCCAAACTTTTGTGCAAATTTGTGCTCCGAGTAACACGTCGTGAAATGAGCACGATGTCCTAGATGCAAATAACGAGTTTTGTAAAGTGAGAGGAACCCGTTTCCCCACCAGGAAAGGATCAGGGGGTGGAGCCACGGGTAGAAACAGGAAGTAGTTTGACAGTGGAAAGCAAGGTTGGGGTGACATTTACCTTCAACCCCGACGACCTGACCTGAACCAGACTGGTTTAGTTACCTGAACCAAAGTCGTTTAGTTGCCGTCACCCCGATGACTCGTCTAACCTTGACCTCACCTTGACCGTTAACTAACCTGTTCACATGATCAACACGTGAAAATGGCGTTTCCAATTCCTGCTAGTCACATGATCCTTTCGTGGTGGAGGAGCGTCATCGTCTCGCTGCTCATCTCACGACCTGGTGCGAGGCGGCGGCGTCCCATTGGTCGGTTCAAACTGTCTGTCTGGTTTCTCCTCTAACCGCTGAACGCCCAGTAACTCTCCTAACCCTTTGCTGTCTTTCTCACCTTTTCCTGTCTCTCAAAGTCCTTGCCATGTATGAAAATGTTTTAAAGTGCCCTACTCCCGGCTGCTCTGGACGGGGTCATGTCAATAGCAACAGGAACTCGCATCGCAGGTGAGTGAGCGGCGCCAAGCAGGCCGCTGACCGCCGAACAACACAGACCTCAGATTCACTCATGCTCTAGTCCACTGAGGTTCATTGAGGTTCAATGAGGTTCGTTGAGGTTCGTTGAGGCAAACTTTAGCCCAGCTCAGCTTCACTTTACTCCGGTGGTTTTCAGCCCAGTGGCATCGTGACCTCAGAGTCTGCAGCTGATTTCACTGCTCACTTCCTCTCTGGTTGAACTTGAAATCACCTGACGGGCCGACGGACGCTCCAACACTCAACCTCAAAAGAATCCAAAGCTTCCATTTAAACTTAAAAGTGCATTTTGGCTTTGAAAGAGAAAGAGAACGGCAGAAGTTGGCTCTGAGGCTCTGAGGTTCAAGGGCCGGCCAGGGGTCCTGAGGAGGGTCCAGGAGGTTAATCCACTATAGAGGGTGACTGAGGGTTTCACGTCTCACCACCAAATAATCACCAAATAAGAAATTTAATCTCAAAAGAAGAAACTTGATTGAAAAATAAATAAATAAATGAATGAATAAGTAACCAAGCTTGTGTAACATTTAGTCAGTGAGACAGTGAATACAGGTAGATCACAGGTTCGATACCTGGGGGTCAGCCACGTGACCTGCCAAAGTGCCCTTGAGCAAGACGCCAATCCCCTGCCTCCTGAGTCGCTTGATGGATTGGAGGTTGAGGGTTCAGATACAGTAGAACACGTCTGGCAATATGGCACACACACATTGTGAATGTGTGTAAACACACACACACCTACACACACATACACACACACACACACACACACATACAGTATTGCATGCATACAAACACACACATGAACTCTCACAATCTTTCTCTCTTTCACAAATTAGCTCACAGACAGAGACACACATGTGTTGGCAGACGGAGAAGCAGACACACACACACACACACACACACACACACACACAGACGTGGCTGCAGGGTGTGTTATGTAGCACAGCTCCGCTGGGAGAGGAAACAAAGCACCAGCTAGCTTAGCTACCGTTAGCTACCAACACACAGCTTTGGTGTCTGGCAGTTGTCATGGAAACGCCACCATAGTGACAGCAGTCGGCGTGTCGGTCTGTCACACACTCCTCACACACTTCTGTCATCCCTGGAAATGTGTGTGTCTGGATGTGTGTATGGGGGGAAGGGTTGGTGTGTGTGTGTGTGTGTGTGCATGTGCGTGTGTGTGTGTGTGTGTGTGTGCGTGTGCGTGTGCGTGTGTGTGTGTGTGTGTGTGTGTGCGTGTGCGTGTGCGTGTGTGTGTGTGTGCGTGTGTGTGCGTGCGTGTTGGTCATATCAATATTTCATTCCTCCTGTGTGTATGAAACGATTAGGAACAGCCTGGGGCGAGAGAGAGACAGAGAGAGAGAGAGAGAGACAGAGAGAGAGAGAGAGAGAGAGGGAGGGAGACATAGAGACAGACAGAGCAAGAGAGGGAGGGAGGGAGAGAGAGAGAGAGAGGGAGGGAGAGAGAGACAGACAGACAGACAGAGAGAGGGAGAGAGAGAGAGTGAGACAGAGAGAGAGAGTGAGAGAGAGTGAGAGAGTCAGTCAACCAGTAATTGGTAACCAGGCCATATTAGATCCATAATTCATTCTGAGCTATTGACAGACTTTCTGTTTCATTCAAAGCCAGTTGTAGGCAGATGCTGTATGTGTGTGTGTGCGTGTGTGCGTGTGTGTGCGTGTGCGTGTGCGTGTGTGCGTGTGTGTGTGTGTGTGTGTGTGTGTGTGTGAGTCTAACCAGGCCGTGGTGTGTGTGCCCCCCCAGTCTGTCCGGCTGTCCCATCGCTGCAGCAGAGAAGATGGCGAAGGTCCATGAGAAGAGCCACTTGACTGACAGCAGCAGCAGCAGCAGCAAGACCAATCAGGCTTCAGATCGGGTTCTCAGGTACCGCCCCCTTTCTAGGATTTAGGTTTGATTACTAGATTAGATTATTAGACCTGCAGGATTAAGGTTCAATCAATATGTCAGTTTGCTGATGTATCTAGTATCTTGATCAATACTACCCAGCTGTCCTCTTCTACCAGATTGTCTTGCAGCATTCTACCAGCATTCTCAAAACAGGGATGCCAAATTGGCGCAGTGAAATCTAAATTTACCCTGATTGTCTCTCAGACCAAAAGGCTTTGGGGAACAACTTTATATCCCATTTCAAAATGTTACTTAAATCAGGGACGTCGAATGGTGCAGTGAAATCACCAGCATACAACCGCTTCCCGACTTCCCGGCTAACATGCTTTCATAAACAACTTAGGATGCAATGTGCAGCCAGTTCAGAATGCCAAATGGTGCAGCAAAACAACAGCTTTATTAAGTCCGGGATGCCAAATGGTGCAGTACAATCATAAGCATCCAAACAGCCGCCTTGCTGTCCCTGAGTGTCTCCAGGGCCAGTGTGCTCCTGAGTTCCTGTTTCCTGTTGCTTTAATCAAGGATGCTGAATGGTGCGGTGTTGTCTTCCAGGCCGATGTGCTTCGTCAAGCAGCTGGAGATTCCTCAGTACGGCTACAAGAACAACGTTCCCACCAGCACGCCGCGCTCCAACCTGGCCAAGGAGCTGGAGAAGTACTCCAAGACCAGCTACGAGTACGGCGGCTACGACAGCCAGCACGGCGTCTACGGCAAGAGAGGCCCGGCCGCCAAGCCCCACCCCGGCCGGGACACCTCCCCGAAGGGATACGACGGTACGCAAAAGGAACGCACACATTTGGCCGGAGCGGGCTGGGTCGGTGCTCTGACCGTGGTTTCGTTGTTTTGTTCGCTCTCTCGTGTTTTCACAATGAAGAGATGCCATCGAATTGATGTTGTAACTACGATCAATAGTTCTGATCAGTTTCATCTCAGTATTGATACGTGGTGTGACTGCATCGTCCTCGCTCACTCAGATGATCCCATTCTGGAGGGTTTTAGTTCGTTTTTCTGTCCTTGTGAGAACATTTGGTCCTCGCGAGGATAAAAAAGTGAGAACACACACACACACACACACGTGTACACACACACACACACGTGTACACACACACACACACGTGTACACACACACACACACGTGTACACACAGCACATACAGTTCATTCTCTTTGTCATGACGCTGAAAACACTCTTTTTTTCCGTCTCTCCACACGGCTGGAGTGGAAGCAGAACAGAGTTATGGAAATGCCATGCTAATAGCCAGGAGGGGGAGGAGGAGGAGGGAAGAGGAGGAGG